>CAJPEX010001490.1:0-56405 GCA_905338405.1 Notodromas monacha | reverse complement strand
CAAAAATCAGAAAAGTGAGCCGGAAAAAAATATTTCAACAAAAAATATTGCGAGGAAATAAAAAATCAAGCTTCATTCTCAGGTCCTGGTAGATGCCATGTTTAAAAATGAAAGCAGTGTCCAAAAATTACAGCAGTGTATTCAGTTTTGAATCATACCTTAAAGTGTGCGCCAATTTTACAACTGGTATCAAACCGAATAAAATTTCGAAAAAATACTTGCAATATTTTTTTTCTAATATGTGCAGCACCCGCATTTTCTTTTAAACAAAAGTACGGCAATATGTTGATTATGACATTTAATTGTATGGAATTCTTCCGTTCAACAAAGAGGGATGCTCCGACAAAATGCTTCGCTAAAATTCCCTGCTATAAGAGTGCATTTCGGAAGAAAAAAAAACTGATATTTATTCGGCAACTGCAACGTCGTGTGCATAAACGTGTTCAGAAAGGACAGACTTGCATCTTCTCTCTCTCTTTCTTTTGGCCTCTTCATGGCTCTTCTGCATCACTTTTCTTTGTCTGACTTCACCGCACTCCCTTCTTCCGCGTGATGTGCTCAACACAGCATTATTTTTCTCCTCTCCGTCATATTTTGCGGAGATTGGCGTGCAATTCTTCCTGCTCTTTTCCCCGAGCCCGCAGGTTGGATGCGCCCGAATCGACTCGGCGGACGCGATAACCGCTTCAACACAGCATTATTTTTCTCCTCTCCGTCATATTTTGCGGAGATTGGCGTGCAATTCTTCCTGCTCTTTTCCCCGAGCCCGCAGGTTGGATGCGCCCGAATCGACTCGGCGGACGCGATAACCGCAAGAAAAGTTGACGGCTCAGAAAACGGGGCTTTCACATAGTCAGTTCATTTTTTCCAATTTGTTATAACGTTGTTTCTGTACTGTATTCCACTAAAAGATGACATTCAATGAAAAATGCAAGCCAATAAGCAAGATAATCAACAATATTTATTCATGCACGCCGGCTATGAATGATGTCACATGTTATGCCCGTTGAAAACCACACATTTCTCTAAATATTTCGAGCTGCAATTTTCCAGAGTTGAATTGCGTAAATCATTCTTCGGTCGAGCAAAATATTTTTTCCGCGAAATTTAAAAAATAGTATGCATGAAACGGAGTTTTTTTCAGCCAGATAAACTGATAGACAAAAATGACATTTTTGCGATACATGCTTCACTTTAAAATCGTATTTGACACAAGAAAATAATTTTTTCTGGGAAATTTCAAAAAGAAGCATTAGCTTTTCATTTCGCAAACATCCTTGTAATAACGATGTAAGACTTCATGAGAGAGAAAAACAAACAATTCGAGGTTCAAAATAAATTTCAAGAGGTTGGTACTTCATTCATTCGCCCTTTTTCTTGATTTTTTTTTTAGAATCAAAACTGTGAAATGGCACGGGTTTTCAGCGCCGCTGTTGTGCCTCCATCCAACATTTTTCAGCAGACTTTCAAAAGATTATGAATCGTTTTCAGAAAATGTAATTTTCTTCCTAAAGCGGCTGAGTTTTCTATCAACCGTGAGGACTTTTTTTGAAATTGTTTGGAGAATCGAAATGTCATTATTCTTTCTTTAAGCGGGGAAATGCGTGGAGATTCTGCGAATTCTTTGAACTTACTACGAGTTACCAATGGTCATCTCAAGTTTTTTTTTAAATGTAATTGTTGCCAATTGCGTGATCTCTCAATTGTATCACGCAGTGCTTGGTTTCTTGTCGAAGGAGAATGTTTTCATGTTTTTTACATACCAGTAATATGAAAAAAAATCCAGATGGGAAAGACCATATCTAGACAAAATTACAGCATTAACAAAGATTTCCAAAAGCCATAATTTTGTTGCTGCCTTTTTTCATTCCAATCAAGTTCTGCGCATTTTGAATTCGTATTACACTACTAACTGAACGCTCAGAATGATGTCAGTCAGATTTTCCATAGACATGTTTGCTTCTCTTTTGTGCTTTTCCTCAGGACTCGAACATTCGGTACTATGTGTCTTCCCCTGGTGAGATCAAAGGCAGACTTTTCCACGGTGGGTTGGGAACAGAAAAACAAGAGAAGGAAGAAAGGTTGCAAGCCTGGAAGCCAGCATCAATTGACGATTGTCTGGTATCTCCTCACTAAGTAAGTCGGTGGGTTAGTTCATAAGTTTAGGCCTTGTGTTTCTCCCTTGCTGTATGGTGGTACAAGTCTTGGTATTTGACTTGAAGTGACTGTATTGGTGCTTTAAAAAAAAATGCAGATGGACTCTTTCTACAGCAATCTTGGAACAAAACCACATAAACTCTGATCTTTTGGTATCAAAAGGAGATTTAAAAAAGAATAATTCCTGCTATAATATGCACAGATGTTAAAAAAGACTCTGAAAAAAGAAGCACAAAATTAGCTTGCTTTTGAGTATGAATTGAAGTGAATTTATTATGACATATTTTCAATTTTTGTGAATATAAATAGCTTGGTATGTTCAAAAGATATCAAAATTAAAAATTAAATTCTTCCATTTTTTGGGAAAATTTCAGAAAAGTGTCCCTAACTATGATGAATGAATGAATGAATGAATGAACAGAACACTTTATTTGCTGCTTTTCAGCATTCACAAGGCACAACCAAGACTCCCACATCCAAACCCCCTCCCTACCCAACCCAATTCCCCTCAAAGACATTCAATCACTTCAAAGCAGGAAACAAAGCACAAATTGATGACAAAAATAAAAGAGAACAAGACTCCACAAAATAAAACTGGACATCTGACAAGTATGCATACACCCACCCATTTCCTGACATTGAAAACAAAGTAGCAGTAAAAGTTTATTTAATGCACGAGGTCTTCAGCTTGCTTCTGTATGAGGTTTAGTTGAATGAACAATTTAGAGAGAATCTATGATGAGAAATCATATGAGGCCAACAGTTTATCTTGATCCTTTAAGATTTCAGAAAGTGTCTATGCATTGAATTTCAGTACTTTTGAATCACTAACTAAAACCAATTTCTGGATGTTGGGCCTGATTTTTTTGGTTTTCAAGTGTCCCGAAGTCAAATTTTCTAATGTGGGGGTGTCTGCATATTTGGGGTCTCACTGTACTGTAAGTGGGAGTCAAGTTTACCAGCCATCTTGGTATGTTTTATGAAATTGCAGGTTGTACAAGTGTTACCAAATACTTTTAATCATTAAAAATATTCTCAGTGACAATATTCCAGATCTGAAACACACTCACTGTAACAATGAAATGTGTNTCTCTCTCTCTTTCTTTTGGCCTCTTCATGGCTCTTCTGCATCACTTTTCTTTGTCTGACTTCACCGCACTCCCTTCTTCCGCGTGATGTGCTCAACACAGCATTATTTTTCTCCTCTCCGTCATATTTTGCGGAGATTGGCGTGCAATTCTTCCTGCTCTTTTCCCCGAGCCCGCAGGTTGGATGCGCCCGAATCGACTCGGCGGACGCGATAACCGCAAGAAAAGTTGACGGCTCAGAAAACGGGGCTTTCACATAGTCAGTTCATTTTTTCCAATTTGTTATAACGTTGTTTCTGTACTGTATTCCACTAAAAGATGACATTCAATGAAAAATGTAAGCCAATAAGCAAGATAATCAACAATATTTATTCATGCACGCCGGCTATGAATGATGTCACATGTTATGCCCGTTGAAAACTACATATTTCTATAAATATTTGAGCTGGATTTTTCTGAGTTCAATTGCGTCAATCATTCTTCGGTAGAGCCAAAGATTTTTTCCACGATATATAAAAAATTGTATTCATGAAACAGGGTTTTTTCAGCCAGAACGGAGAGACAAAAAAGAACAAAAGAAAAAATGACATTTTTGCGATACATGCTTCAATTCAAAATCGTAATCGACGCAAGAAAATAATTTTTTTTAGGAAATTACGAAAAGAAGCATTAACTTTTCATTTCGTTTACATCCTTATAATGATGTAAGACTTCATGAGAGAGAAAAACAAACAATGCGAGGTTCAAAATAAGCTGTATAAGAGGTTGGTATTTTATTCATTTACCTTTTTTATCGTTTTGGGTATCAAAACTGTGAAATGGGTAGGTTTTCAGCTCCGCTGTTGTGTCATCATCAACAATTTTTCAGCAGACTTTCAAAAGAAGATGAATCGTTTTCAGAAAATTTAATTTTTTTCCTAAAGCGGCTGACTTTTCTATCAACCGTGAGGACTTTATTTTTATTTTTGGGAGAATCGAAATGTCATTAATAGTTCTTTAGGCAGGGAAATGCGTGGAGATTCTGCGAATTCAATTTGAACTTACTACGAGTTACCAAGGGTTATCTCAAGTTTTTTTATTCAAATTTAATTGTTGCCAATTGGGTGATCTCTCAATTTTATCACGCAGTGCATGGTTTCTTGTGAAAGGAGAATGTTTTCATGTTATTTACATACCAGTAATATGGAAAATATACAGATGGGAAAGACCATATCTAGACAAAATTACAGCATTAACAAAGATTTCCAAAAGCCATGATTTTGTTGCTGCCTTTTTTCATTCCAATCAAGTTCAGCGCATTTTGAATTCGTATTACACTACTAACTGAACGCTCAGAATGATAACGTCAGTCAGATTTTCCATGGGCATTTGTGCTTCTCTTTTGTGCTTTTGCTCAGGACTCAAACATCCGGTATTATGTGTCTTCCCCTGGTGAGATCAAAGGCAGGCTTTTCCACGGTGGGTTGGGGACAGAAAAACAAGAGAAGGAAGAAAGGTTGCAAGCCTGGAAGCCAGCATCAATTGACGATTGTCTGGTATCTCCTCACTAAGTAAGTCGGTGGGTTAGTTCATAAGTTTAGGCCTTGCTGTATGGCGGTACAAGTCTTGGTATTTGACTTGAAGTGACTGTATTGGTGCTTAAAAAAAAAAAGCAGATGGACTCTTTCTACAGCAATCTTGGAACAAAACCACATAAACTCTGATCTTTTGGTATCAAAAGGATATAAAAAAGAATAATTCTTGCTATAATATGCACAGATGTTAAAAAAAGACAGAAAAAAGAAGCACAAAATCAGCTTGCTTTTGAGTATGAATTGAAGTGAATTTATTATGACATATTTTCAATTTTTTTGAATATAAATAGCTTGGTATGTTCAAAAGATATCAAAATTAAAAATTAAATTCTTCCATTTTTGGGAAAATTTCAGAAAAGTGTCCCTAACTATGATGAATGAATGAATGAATGAACAGAACACTTTATTTTGTGCTTTTCAGCATTCACAAGGCACAACCAAGACTCCCACATCCAAACCCCCTCCCTACCAAACCCAATTCCCCTCAAAGACATTCAATCACTTCAAAGCAGGAAACAAAGCACAAATTGATGACAAAAATAAAAGAGAACAAGACTCCACAAAATAAAACTGGACATCTGACAAGTATGCATACACCCACCCATTTCCTGACATTGAAAACAAAGTAGCAGTAAAAGTTTATTTAATGCACGAGGTCTTCAGCTTGCTTCTGTATGAGGTTTAGTTGAATGAACAATTTAGAGAGAATCTATGATGAGAAATCATATGAGGCCAACAGTTTATCTTGATCCTTTAAGATTTCAGAAAGTGTCTATGCATTGAATTTCAGTACTTTTGAATCACTAACTAAAACCAATTTCTGGATGTTGGGCCTGATTTTTTTGGTTTTCAAGTGTCCCGAAGTCAAATTTTCTAATGTGGGGGTGTCTGCATATTTGGGGTCTCACTGTACTGTAAGTGGGAGTCAAGTTTACCAGCCATCTTGGTATGTTTTATGAAATTGCAGGTTGTACAAGTGTTACCAAATACTTTTAATCATTAAAAATATTCTCAGTGACAATATTCCAGATCTGAAACACACTCACTGTAACAATGAAATGTGTTTTCTGACCTTGGAAGTTCTTTTGTGTTAGTGATGTGAAATGGGAAAGCATGTCAATTTGAATTGCGAGAGGGTTCAACAGGCAGGGTTTTAAAATTGAAAGAAATCATTTGCAAACGAACTGAGCATTGCTTGTGGGGGTTTTTCGGGAATGGTTCAGTGTTTCAGCGATTTCTTGCTTGGAAACATTGCAATTTTCAAAAAAAATTAATTGCAAGAAACTGGCAATACTTTTGAATTATCCCTCGCACATGTGCCCGAGACGCAGTCACCAGCAATAACGACCCCGCCGAAAAAAAAAAAAACTTCTTTATCTTTTCAACAAAAAACTCCCCTCATTTTCCCCTGCCTGATCCCGACTTGTGCCTTGCCAAATAAGTTTGCGTCGGTGGAGTGGAGAACGCAAAAAAAATTGAGCAAATAAAGAGCGAGCAAATTTGCAACGCGGGTTCAGATAGTGCATCTTGAGGACAAATCTTATCTGCCAACTCTTCGGTTCCCAACTACAATAAGGGCGGGTGACCCAGGTTCCATAACGGTCTTCTACTTTTTTTCCCCCATTTGCGTAAATAATAACGATGGTTGACTGCGCTTTAAACGGTTGCTGACTGCTTTGAGAAGAAGAAAGAAAGATGACCCTCAACAGATAAACACATGTCAGTGCAAAAACTCATTATGAGCAATTTTCTCTGTCTTCGCCAATTTTCTTGATACATTTTTGCTTGACAAAATTTGGGCACGAACAATAACCGTCGAGCATGCTGCAAACCCATGGGATCATAAACGCAGTGTCCTCTATGATCTACAGCTATGCTAGTTATTTTTAAGAGACGAAGAATAAATCGTCAAGTACCTAATTGCTAAATAAGTTTTACAAATATCTGAGGATGGACACTGTCTAAATTATAAATGCAGTATCACAGGAAAAAGTAAGAAACCTTAAATAATTATCTCCCTTAAATTCCTGGATATTATCTTTTAAATTATCTGCAGATTTCTTCCTCTTTCAGATCTGGATTTAATTACGTGTCCTATTTTTATATATTTTTGCTATTGCCATCCCAAAAAAAAAATGCCTACCTGGCTGATGAGTATACATTCACTCAGAAAATTATTTTCCAATTTACCACTTTTTCCTCAGATAAATTTGGGGAACTGGCCCTTGTTTAAATTCGCTATATGTCTGTAAAAAAAAACTTTAAAGCGAAAGTAGGAGTGCATTAATTTTCTAAAATGTTTCACCTATGAGGGTTTGTTTTCTCTTCTTCTATTCAAGCTCTAGCAGCGTTTTTGAGAATGTTTTGTTCTTCGCTGTGGAACCTTCGACTGAATTCCACTGGTTGCTGTCACGAATCCAAGACAGTCGAATACGTGATTGTTCCACTTTCTACTTGCACCTGTCGAAAAATGTCTTCCCTTCTCTGTTATTCTGCCGACGGCGCAATTTTTTCCCTTTTTTTGCAGCTCTGAAACAGAAGTTTAAACATACAACAAATTCAAACTGGCCGAGAAGCCAACCGTGATTGGTCACTAACTCGATCAGCTCTTAACGAAGTAAGATAAAATGGCTTGAATGTTCCCCTTGTCCTCAGTCAAAAATTTTTTTTTTACGGCTCATGCGATTTCAAAATGCCTTGTATCAGGACTTATCTTTTTAGATACTTTTTTCAAACAGAAGATAATAGACAGTAGATAAACTTCAGAACAGTCTGAGAAAACATTTCTTCCGTTTTATCGGTCATTGGCACGAAGTTTTTTTTTTTGTCTCGAAAAAAATACGGGTCGATTTTATGTGGACCTGCTTTGAAGGGAAGGAAATAACCTTCTCTGTTTGCACTGAGGGATGGAGACTTGTTTTGTTGCCGTATTTGCTAGATTACTATACGATTTAGTGCCTGCCCCCTAAAAATCGTAGTAGGGACCCCATGTGCACTCCCGATCTGCTCTCCTTTTATCGTCCCAAAATTGGAAGTTTATTGGGGTTTGTGTGCAGTTGTTGAGGTGGTACGTGACTTATGTCATATTTTTGAGGACAGAATATCATGGACTGTGCTAAAATACAGTGAAAAAGGTGCATGAAGTAGAAACCGTTAAGGAAATTCGCAATAATCGGTACATTTCATCGGTTTGAAGATGAATTCCTTCTGAGAGATTTTCCTGGATATTTAGATTTTTCTCAATATGTTCATCCCTGATCCCACTGTTATTTTTGAACATTTTCAAGAACACCATCTCAGATGCGTTTAAGCATAGTATGAATTCATTTTTAACTTGAATCTGCGGCTATTTTTTAAAATTTAGAATGAAAAACTCTGGTCGAATTTCTTTGAGCGCTAAAAGATTGTCGATCTCGGGAAGGGTGAAAAATTAGAAATCAAATTAAAGCAGAATAAGACAGGTCTTGGACAAAATAGGATCAAAAGATCCGTTTTTTTTTTACATTTCATGAAAATATGCAGAGGCTCAAAAGCATAATTTGTCCTTTATTTCTGGTTATCCAGAAGTGTTTTATAAGCTTCATAATTTTAAAGAGAAATCCACTTCGAATCCTTTATCACATCTTTTTCTGTCGTTTAATTCAATTTAATTTTTTTTTATTTTTCCTGAATTTGAAAAGTTCTGAAGTATGAATGAAGATGTACGCATCATCCCAAATTTTAATATAATTTCAATTGCTTACTTTTCTTTCGAATCGATCAAGAAAATCCAGAACCCCGTATTCCATATGTTCTTTTTGTTTTTTGCGTAACCATGGAACGCCCTTCTCTAAAATTTGACTCTCCGCGGTGACAAAAGCCCAACATGCAGAGCCACGTCCCAGAATAGCGCGCAAAAATTAGCAAGCCCCAGCAGTGCAAAAAAAAAGGTAGCCCTGCGTGGGAAGAGGCATGTTTGAAGGTGCGGATATGCTGGTATTTTGGGGTACCTTGTACCTTTCACCCCCGGGATATCATTCTGAATTTCACTTGAATTTCGTAAGATTTTTTCTTTAATGTGGGGAAAAGTCTGAGAATATTTCTTGCTTTCTTACATTTCTTTGCGGCTGATAGTTACAAATAATTTTGAGAATATTGATTCAAATAATCACTTGAGCTACTGACAGTTTTATTCAACAGATCTCAGTTTTTGACCCTTTAAAAAAAAATAAAGCTTCATCGCATGTGATAAATCTGACTGTACGAGTTTATCAGAAAATTTGACGTTCTTCGTTTTTTTATCACGTCAAGTTATTCCGTATTCTATTAAGTTTCTGCTTTGTTTTTTGATGCGAGCTGCATATGATGTGGTCCTTAAAAATGTCTGTGGTAAGTATACATTTTGTGGGGTTTAAAAAAAAAATTCGAGATCAGCATAAGACAGGCACGTGATTCAGTTTGGGCTACAGAAAAAGTTACATATAATTCGATTTAGCTTCAGTGACGTTTCGCCTGTAGTATTATATTCATCGTATTAAATTCTGCATTGTTCCGGTTTCAAGCAAAAATGCAGAAATTCATACGCCATCGGATTCAATCTTTCTATGTCATCGCCAAAAAAAAAAAGTTTCAACGCTATACTTGTCTAAGGCAACCCTTTACATCAATTCGAATGAGTTCATTCAGCGAGTTTTCATTCGCTTCATTCCGATTCACGCGTAATTTCAGAAGATGATTCCCGGGGTTTTGTGCAACCTCCACAAAAATAAAAGTGTAAAAAAATCATGCTATAAGCTATTCGCTATAACACCATGAAAATATCTGACTGTACCCATTTCGTGAGTGTTCCTGGCATAAAAAGATGCGATTCGAGGCAACCCAACCCAACCCCCGGCGTGTGATGCGTATCAGCGAGGAAAATAAAAACTGGCAAGTCGGGTGTCTATAAAAAGATCCCTCAAGCAGAAGGGGGAAAAACGAAGAGGAAAACATTCACCTGATCGCCAAAAAAAAAGTTTTTTGCAGGGGTATGAGACGAAAAGGGGGGGGGGGGGGGTTCAGCGATTCAAAAATAAAGTACCTGGCCGAGCGGAGCTGCTGACCTCTAAATTTAGACGCTTGTCCGACGCAGCTTTTCTGCATCCCTCATCAGGTATAACTGTTTGCTTTTATCTTATTTTTAGTCTCATTGCTGCAAATCTGACCAGCAAAAAATTGAGTTGACATTGCCTGTGATTGCTATTTTTAAACCGAAAATTTTTTTACGTTAGGCGAATATGACAGGAGGCATTTTTCCTTTCGTTTCCACAGCGAGACAAGGTTTGCATTTGATAAAATTCTTGGTCAGAAAAAACCGGTATTTTTGTTAAATAATATTACCGAGCTACTTGTAAAGGAAAATAATTACTCATTGAATAAAGTATCCCGAGTTCTAAATTAATGCACAGCTCTGAATATGAACGTTACCCTCACAACTCATCCCTTCTATCCAAAAGTGAGTCTTCTTTCCTAATTTATAATTAAAAGTTGTAGTCATAATAACAACCACAACACCCCTCACTTTCCATACAACCATTTTAAGCTAATGTATTTCTGCTATGCTTGGCTGCGTCTGGTGTGCTAGCAATTATATTTCACAATCCTGCTGTTGATGGAATCCTTTCCCAACCACACTCATGCTTGTTTCCTTTTAAATAAACAAAGTGTGACTTCCCTGATCCAAATTGGTTCCTATGTGCATTCCTTGACCTTGGCCTGCCAAAGCTATATATACAGGTGCAATTTATGTTGCATTAAGTTTACCACACCAGACTCTGACCAAACGCCTGATCTACATTGCTTTGCTCCACAGAAATCATATTGTATTTACTGTGTGAAGAATATAATAAAATCATACTTTATACTCTCATGGAGTAAATTTTGTGTTTCCTTCAGAAGTTGTGGAAAATGCTTTAAACCTCCAATTTCATTCCTCAGCTATAATTTAAGGATCTGACAACAACTGATCATTGTTGTTCATTCTGATTGCTATTGTAGTTTTTGGATAACAAAGTCCTCTTGCCAAACTTTTAGAATTTGATATTTATCTAGCTGCACCTTCTGTAATTCAACCAAAAGTCAAAATGTTAGGATGCTTAAGGAATATTTTCCCAAGTAAACATTTTTTTTGAGGAAGCTCTCCATGAATTTAAACTTCAAGATGGTGGTGTTCAATTCTTGTAATAAAAAGCTTCAAGAGAATCATGTTGACTTATATCCGGTGTTGGAGTCATTCATTTTTCAGGAAAATAATTGTTGTTTAAGCAAATGAGGTGATCATGTGCTCACTCACAACATTTCACGCGTTTTCGTCAACAAATAAGGGCCAGCCTTGTTTGCCAATTTCCGTCGAAGCACAACGTCAGGTGTTGCCATGTTTTTACCCTTTTTTCTATTTTTCCTTCCACGTCGACTTATGATGGATGTCGACCGGCTCAAGTTGCTAAAAATTCGTTTCGCGCTTCATGCATGTGGGTGGGGTGTTTTTTCGAAAAAAAAACGGTTTTGAAAGGAAGCAAAAGAAGATGAAAGGGAAGAAGAGGAGAGAGAAGTCAAATCCCCCCGACGCAAACGAAAACGGCAATTTTCTTTCGTGACAGCCCATGGTATAAATTTCAGGATCGACGATGACGGATCGATGGGGTGAGGCAGGAAAATAAAATCGCACTTGATTCCGTTGCGACTTATTTTAGCAGAGTCTCGTTTCCATAAAATTTACTTCCTTTGCTTGCCAACATTCCGTGATTATATGCGACCGAAAACCAAGAGCGAATATCTGCTTTTAGGCATGGATTTCGAAGAAAATCCATCAGAGGATTTTTCTAAATTACAAAATTGTAGAAACATAAATTCAATTTTTTTGGTAAAGTTTCACTGGTTGATTCTCAAAATGGCATTTTTTTCCTTCATTGAATATCAGTCAGCAGTTTCCTAACTGAACCATGCTTAATTTTTCAGTTTTAAAAATTCACAAAAATTTTCTCCCCCCTTCTAAATGCAAGTCATCACTCATCAGTAGGTATGACACATTGCCTGCGACAAATAAACTGTAATTTTTATTTGTGTGGTCTATACAAGCAAATCTCAATTTTTTTTAAAGTACCATCTGTTTTTCCAGTGACAACGGAATGCATAAAATAATGGCAGTTTCAGACAAAGGAATTTCAAAACATGATCACGACGTAAGCACAAAAATACAGTCAAAAACAGAGCTTAAAATAAAAAAGAACCGACATAAAATTGATCCATGATGAATTCGGGAAAAGCATTCGTATCGAAAACCCCTTCGAAAATGAATAAGCATATTTCTCACGCTGAAATGTTCTAGTTTTGAGTCATTTTCATTGTGTTCAAAAATAGCTCGTGCAATTTTTTCAACCCTGAACATATATGTCCTGAATTTTCAAATTCCTCAGCGTTATTTTAAGAGCATAACAGTTGAACTGCTCCAAATTTTTTATTTTTATTTATTTTTTTGTGCAGATGACTTGACACTTTTTTAGACGATTTTATTCGCACCAAACTGTACATGCCTCTAAATAAATATGTTTTCGACGTAAAAACTTTGAATTCGCTGTGCAACTAATCCAGGCCAAAAATTGAGAAAAAATGAAAATTTTCAAAAGTCCAATGCCCTCTGTCATTTTTCACTTCAATCGGATAATAATACCGCAAGTACGTCACCAGTTTTCATGTTCTTCAGCTTTTAAACTACTCCACTTGTTTCTGAGCTGCCCTTCGGCATTCAGTCGGAATTTCATGCTCCACATCGCCGAAAACTGGCACAAAGTTTGAAGTTTCAACGGAATTTTTCGTTTAAAAAAAAACACAGAAAAATCGAGTGTCGCAATACAAGGCGGACATTTTCGAATCAAGAAAACCGGGACGTGTGTTTGAATGAGAGAAGATTAGTAAAAAAAAAGTGAAGAACAAAAATCGCAGTTGAAGAAAAACAGTTTTTAAAACGTTGACAATGATTCTCTGAACTAAAATTCCTTATTTACAATCTGAATTTATCGATCGAACGGATCATTTACTGCCAGCATTATAATCAAAATTTTAATTTTGATTCGAATGGCTGAGCGCAGATTCCTATAAGTCAGGATTATTCTGCGATAAAGTCCTGGTTTTTCGGCTGCTAACGAGCGAACCGTTCTCCTGAACCTCGGCCTGATTGATTGTTATTCAACTCCAATGACACAAAATTAAAATTGAAAACAACAAAAAAATCGGTGTTCTGGATTCCCGTTATCAGGCCGCGAAAATTCCCTCGAAATCTTCCCTCCCACGATTGTTCTCGCTGCAACCAATCACGGTTCGTCGATGCAATCAAAATCCCCTGCCATCATTCTCCCTCACTTTTTGCAGGTTTTTTGGCAACAAGCTTGTTTTTTTTTCCCGAGCTGGTTGCGGGGGTTGAAAAAGGGGGAGGAAATAGCAGAGTTGCGTGTGTGGGAGGAGCAGCGAGAGCGAATGAAGCTCCCCTGGTTCCAACTCATTCCTTGGCTGCATTCGTTTCCGAGACACCCTCGCGTTGACATACGCAGTTGTTATCAAGTGGTGCTGACTTATTTTTTTTCTTTCTTGGTGTCAATTTAATTATTCCCAAAATTGGGCATTTTTTCTTCCTAAAGAAAAAAAGTTTAGAAAGCGCGCCGGTTGATTTTACATGATGATGCGCACGCACGCGTCTCTCGTTTAAGAGACTTGTGGAAATCATTTTTGTCAGTGTTTGGAAACCGTTTATTGGCAGTAATAAGAGACGATTGTTTCACGCCTGCAATCGTGCTAAGTTTTAAAACTGTAGTTCTAATTTAAAAAAAAATCCTAAATACATTTTAAGCGACGAAAACATTTTTGTTTCTCGAGGAAGCGCGGATTTCTTGTCCCAGAATTTGCGCGGCAATTTTGTGAAGGGTTGTGCTGAATAATTTCCCCGCAATAGATTCGACTGCTAATCTACAACATCAGTCCAGTGTTTAACATTTTTATTTCTGTAAAATGTTGTCTGATCTTCCCTCGAAAGCTGAGCCGATCGTGAATACATTTTAATCGAAGGGGAAAATCGAAAAAGAATTAGCGCAGTTATTGGTTCAGTCGAATTATCTAAAGAGAAGACATTTGAAAGATTAATCATGAATTTTAATTCTTTATACTTTTTTCGTACTTCCTGTCGAATGTGATTTGACACTTTTCTATCACGCATCATCGTTTTTTTTTCTTTCAAAACTACCGAATCGTGTGTTTTGAATTATGTAACGCTAATGATTGAAATTTACATGAATCGAAGGGGGTTAATTTGATTAATTTTTTAAGTTCATTTGGTTGATTTTCTGGAAGTTCTGCACGTTATCTCCTGAGAATTTGCCATTCACTCATATAAACAACTGTTGAACACCGATTCCAATTGATAATTCAAGAGCAAGAGAGTTGATTGAAATATTGTATAGCTGTTCGATTTTTGTTAATAGCATTCGCAGCCATTCACGTTGGTCATACTGACCGACGATCGGCGATTGCGTGTTTATCAATTCTCATTTGTAAATCAAGTTCCATCAGCCCCAGGATGTCGAAGTGAAACCCTAAACTCAATCTCTGGTATATGGTGGCTTATAAATCCAGAGGTGTCGTGTGTGTTCGTGAGGCGAGGAACAGGACCAGCAGACGCAAACAAAGCTTTACGTGAGATATACCGACTTTAAGAATAATATTAAAATAAAATAAAATTGTCAATAGCAGATACAGAAGTAAAAAAAAAAAAAAAAAGAGAGAAGTGGGGGAAGGAGAACCTGTCGAGCCCGAGGCAGGCGACAAGCGAGACAGCGACTGCTAAATTTCTCATTACACCCGTGCGGCGGGATCCAGTGGCGTCGTCTGTCACCAGGCGCTCTGCAAAGTGTAATACCCGCACCCCGGGGGTTTCTCCATTTGTGTTTCTTTTCGTCGAGGTATCCTGTTACCTGGGCAGAGAAAATAAGAGTAAAACCTGCCGTGTTACCCTGGAAAGAAGGCAGGTCTTTATATAATGTGTCCCCCAGCAGGAGAAGGAAGTGGGGCGTATGAAAACGGAATTTATTCACGCATCACGAACACATGAGCTCGGTGTCAGTGAAGGACGCAAAGACAAAAAAAATTTTCAAATATAAATCAAGATACCAAATAAACTTGAGTAAAGCGCTGTTCAATAATTGAGTCTTCTCTCCAGCAGGGAGGCATTAAAAAAATAAATTAAAAATTGAATAAAAATGTTCTTCGTTGGTTGAATTTTCAATTAAACGAACACGAGAAATGATGACTTATTAGGAGAAAGGCTACCTTCAACTTTTGCCGCAGTTATTTCTTTGAATTTTTTTCGAAATCGCGTAAATCAGTGTGTTGGAAGCATTTAAAATTCCGCTTGTCAAATCAGGCGGAGGACCTAATTTGTCCTTCAACCCTTTTATGGTGTTGAAATAATTTGTAAACATCAAATGCACATTAAGTAGAATACAAATCATCAAAAACACGTACTGTACAATTGATGCTCATTTTCAGCATTACATGAACTTCGTTTTTCTGCTGGAATTTTTCTAAAATGTCTTCGTTTCTTTCATATTAATTGCGTCAATCAGGTCACTGACAGATAAACACTGTGTCTTTCGATATAACTTTATCGTGGGAAAATATTACAGTATTTTCTCGTAAATTCGCAAAGTACTGTATTCCAATTTTTTTTTACAAGAAAAACTTCTGCTAGGAAAAACGCTTCTTAAAATATGTCTTTCTTAAAAATTTTAATGAGAGAATTCCAGCATGCTATTTCGTGATTATGTCCCTCGATGCTGTGATGAGATATTTTTTCTATTTTTATTTTTGTGTAGTAAGCCCAAATTTTAGAACCCGTGGGAAAAGCATTCTTAAAATTCTGTGGTTTGCGGAGAGCTGATTCGCAACAGTTTTTTTCAGCACTAATGTTGGCATGGTCCTTATCATATTTGGCTTGAAAGTGAAGCTCGTGATTTAACTTTTTTTTTTTGCTTTCTCCGCCTTTGCTGAGTTTCTCCTTTGCAAGTACGCCGAAAAGCGTCGGTTCCGAAGCCTTTGATGACTCTCGATCCAAGATCAACAAAAACATTTGCCGAATGAGATTTACGCTTCTTGAATGATTGAGAAAAGAGGGGAAGGAAATGGTGTTGTTTTTGTTTGAATTCCGAAATCCCGCCACTTTTTAGCCAAGTTCAAGGGCTAGTGATTCCGCCGAGTCCGACAGGTCAGGATCGGTGACATTTCCGGAGTTGACTGCGCAAAAATACGCGAATTTTATGCTAGGAACTCTGAACATTTCTCTGCGAAAACGATTCGTTTCCGGCATTATTTCTGGGCGAGCGTCAGAAAATTTCAGTTTCGAAAAAAGCAGAATAAAAAAGATGGCCCCAAAGTCTTCAGAAGTCTTTCTTCAATGGACACATTTTTGAGACAGAATCCCACTTATGTAACGAAAATAGGAATAAAAATATTCGAAGCCATTCATTCCAAGGAATTTTTAGAAATTCAAACTCTGGACTTTTCGCTGATTCATTGAAATTTTTGGCATCATTCACGGGAGACCACGTTGCATTTGTCATTGCAACGTGGTCTTCATATCCGAGACATAATCCCTACGAATACATATATAGATATTTTTTATTTTTATTTTGAAGAATATTTTATCACGTATGGTGTCAGTATACAGTACAGTATTTACAAACCATGCATCAGGATTTTATTTTTCAACCGCAAAATGGTGAACTTTCAAGTCAATTTGATATTGTTCACTTCAATATACTGTATGTCACTATCCAAGATTTTGAAAGCCATCGGAAATCCGTACAAAAAATATTTAAAAGCCGTACATTCTGCAAATGAACCACGAGAATAATGGAAAGAAAACTATTCTATAGCTTTGAAAAAAGAAATCACGCAAAAGTCGTAAAATGTTAGATTGGGTAAAATGCGATTTTTGTGTGCACTTGCTGGTATTTTGTGCAATATTGGTTTCTAACCTTGACTTCCTGTTTCATATTTTTGGCAGATTTTTGGGGCTTCCATTATTAGTATTTTGGTTGTCGAGTTTTTATTTTATTTTTTAAATTTCGTTTCAATTTCGACGAGAGGAAGCAGTATTTTTTTTTACTTAGCTTTCCTCGATCGACGTTGAATTTCCCCGCTGGCGAAGATGGAAGTGTTGCGCTCCAACATCCACGTGCCGCGTGGAGACCCCGGGGTGCCATCGAACGTGGCGCGACTCCACCACCACCACCATCACCGACACCACCACGAGATCACCGCCGAGATCGGCCCGTCGTCGCACCACCACCACCACCACCACCTCCACCGCCGCCAGCATGAGGACGACGACGACGACGTCGGCGCCTCGGAAGGCAACGCCCACGACGCCTTCCCCATCGACCTCAGCGCCGGCACGGGTCGCAGCAGCAGCAGTGGCGGCACTCGGAGTCGCCCGACGTCGACCAGCAGCGTCGAATGTGGCCGGTATCCGTCGTCCGACACGGATCACGACGATGGTAGCCATCAGCACCACCAGAACCACCACCAGCAGCACAGGAATAAGGCGCCTCGGCAGAGCCTGGCCCTGCTGGACTTGCGTGTGGACCGCAGTCCGAGCCTCAAGGTGAGTTTTCCGCACGTGTAAATTATCTCCAACAATTTTATTTTTTATTTTTTTCATGAAGAGCTTGCGAATTTTCGCAGCGGAAAATCGGAAAGGGAATAATCTGATAACCGGTTCGAAAAAATTCACCAAATTTAAATATTGAGTCTTCAAATATATACTGTACCTCAGTACGAAATTAGAGCTAGTATTGTGGAGTGAGTGTTCTGAGGAATAGCTGGGTTTATATTCTTCTGCAAGAGCTTGCGAATTTTTGCACCATTCAACCATTCAAATGCTTATCAATTCGAAATTAGTGGAAATATTAAGGAGCTGGAGAATGATTTTTCTGAGGAATATACGCTGTGGAAAATCTTTGAAATCCCATCAAGAGTCTTTATATTTGCATGCAGTAAATTAAATCGAAAATCATCGTGTAATGGCGATAAAGGTAGTGTTCTGAGAATCACTTTACAACCGCGACGTAAATTAAATATCGGCGAAATCGTACCATAAAAATTATCGATAACTTCAGGCTTTGTGCAGCAAAATCTTTGGCTTCTTCCGTTGATGTCTGGGATGGTTAGAATAATACAATATGTTACTTTTAAAAATAATAATTGATAATTCTTCCACAACATTTCCTGCATCGCTCACTAAGATTCGGCAAAAGAGAAGTTACGAAATAATGCTTCAAAAATCTTCTAATCCGAAAACTAAAACCCGTAGAAAAAAAGTAACCTCTATGCTCAATATTCGCAATAGTCATTCTGATTTTTGAATGTAAAGTTTGTCCCAGGATGTCAAGAAAAATGTGTCAGAAATGCCCAGGTAAAAATTCATGATAAATGAGTGTAGAGTCAATTTTAATTTTAAATAAGGTTCGTCGACAGCTAGAAATTTCGTTCGCTGGAAAACAAAAAAGTTCATTTGAATGAGTTGATTCGAAAGATCCGACGTGGAATTTAAATTTTAGAATTCATTCATTTCATTTCCTTTTGTTTTTCAGGGCCGGGAAGCTTCGATTTCCCCGCCCCCGGGCAGAAGCTCGTCCCACGAAGGAAAGGCGTCCCACAAACGCGCTCGCCTCGAAGAGATGGTGTCCAACATCCGTCGCACGACGAACCCGTCGTCGGCCAGTGTGCCGCCACTGATCCGCCTCGACAGACGCAACGCCAACAGCACCAACGACGTCGACGGTCGCAATAACGGAACCAATGACGTCGGCGCTTACGACGACGACGACGACGATGACGACGACGCCGTCGGCGGAGACTTCCGGCCGAGGTCATTCAGTGACTCGGAAATGATGAGACACGCGGGTTACGCCAGGGCCAATTTACTGCTCAAAACGTGTTCCCTGGACAAGATTGACGAGTCCGGCGATGACCTGCGTCGGAATCAGGAACAGGTCGGAGACATCCCGGAAGAAAGGTTAGCTGACATTCATTTTCGCAAAAATAATATACATTTTTATTCATTGAAAAAAATATTTTTGAACCCTTTTTCGAAACTCGCGTCCATTCGAAATTATATTGTTGGCACATATAGTTCCTCAATGACTTTATTCTTGATTGATCGAAGTCGACTGATATCCAGGAAAATTATGGTAAATTAGATGCCACCATTTTTAAATAAGCAAAAAATTGTCAACCAATACTTTGAGAGCTTATTCAATTCATTGAAAAAAAATATCTCCTCAACAAGCAAATACTGTACAGTACTGTACTTGTTGATTTATTTGCGATTTTATGTCTCTTTCCATCATCGACATATGATGCATTAAATAGTAGCCGAAACTTGAAAAAAATAGGGTCGAAGGCTTGGACACAGAAGAGTTTTAAAATTTTTGAGAAATATGTGACAATATAAGGATTTAAAAATTCAGAAGGATCTAAGTAAAACACATTATACTCAGCTGGCTGGGGTTTATAGCTGAGAATTTATTTAATGAGCCACTATCTCATTAGGTTTAAAAAATCGAAAAGCAATTTAAAAATTAATTAGAGAATTTCAAAGGTGAATTAATGACAAGATTACACACAGGAATGAGGAGGGACATGATCATGCTGAACCAGATTTTAATCTTCGATTCGAACATGAAATTTTATGAGGAAATAATCTTTTAAAAAATCATACATTTTCTTCTATCCATCTTGTAGGTTATAATATTTGACACTGGTATGCATTTGTCGAATTCGAATATCTTGAAGGTAATTGACTAAACTTTGACTTTTTCAAAGTGGATAATTCAGAATGCGCAGAAGCTATTTATGTTTAAGAGCTTGAAGAATGTTTTTATTTATTTTTTTGCTGGTCCGTTTCTTATTTGCTCATTTACTTTTGTTTCACGAGCAGCCCCGTTGAAAATGCGAGAGTGGCGTCGAGCAACAAGCGTAGGTACCCGACAGAAGAAGTGTTCGGGGTCCCGGAAGAGTCGACGAACCCGGGCCTGCAAATCCTGGCCCCTCACCTGGCCCAACAGGCCCTGCTGGACCGACTCAGCGGAGTGGCCGGGACAGGCGACACCCGGGACGCCCTCCTCGAACGCATCCTGCAGCTCAACATCTCCACGGCAGCTGCGGCGGCACTGCATGGAGCTGCTGCTGCTCCCGCGGCGCCTCTCGTGTCTACTCCGCCGCCGCCTCCGCCGCCACCACCGCCACCACCGCCGCCGCCGCCATCGGCGCCACAGGCGCCGGCATCGCCCGGGGACATGAAGTCACTGGCAGCCGGGTATCAGCCTTGGTTGTACTACTCGTATTATGCACAGATGATTCAGGCTGCGTGGCAGACCCAGCAGGCTGTGTTGCGAGGCCAGGTCCCGTCGGCTGTGGGGCGCCCCGATGTCATTCCAACGTCGCCGCTGGCGTCCCCGACCAAGGACAACAAGCCCTACCAGGTTGGTACAAGTTACTTCCGTCATCCTTGAAAATACGGCAATACAGAGAGCCTTCTCGAAAGTGCTGACTTGTGTGTTTGAAGACCAGGAATACTGTCTCGTCATTTCGGGCCAATCAACTTCAAAGAGAGAATGGGTCAGAAATTTATTTTTTGAGTGATTCGAAGATCTTCTTGATTCCCTGACTTTCAAAGTAGTAATCTACTCAATCGCACTCAAGCCAACTTCTTTTTTTTTTTTAGAGCATTTCTGAAAAGTTTTGCCATTGAGGCACAACTTTTATATCTGCTGCTGAATAAAGATTAGGGATATTCTTGAAAGACTGAATTTTGTCAAGGTTATTTGTATGAAAGTCAAAGTGGTTAACATTTTCTAAATTGTCCTAAGGATTGCGGCTATATTATTGGAGCAACTTTGATAGTTGACTAAAACTTCATTAGGGAGAAAAATGTTATAAGTGCTCATCATAATCATCATCCTCTTGAAGTTAGTTTTTGTTGACGACGAAGTCATATGCAATCCCATCAGAACTCACAAGTAGAAAATTGCAGCAGCCAAAAATGGAGTCAGACACGTAATAATTTACTCGCTAAAAACGACGCTTCCTCTGTATAGAACCCCGTTTTCGAAAATGGGTCCTGTCAAGCCATCGACCACAATTGGCAATGAAAAATGGGCGCAAAGTTTAGCCCGACTTCTCATCTGCACTGCAATTAAAAAACGCCTTCCGAACCTCGGCTCGTGCAAATTCAGGGGCAATTAGTTCGCGTTACGCGAGAGATCGAACGCTTTTGGCCCTGTTTGATTTTGTTCACAGTATACTTCAGCAATTCTTTTCATTAGAAAATGTATCCAGGACAGAAGAAGTTCAGTGACATTTTCAAGATTTTTTTCTTGAATGTCAAACGGGAAATTTAATTCAAACAATTTCTGTAGACTAACAATGGAATATTTGGCGGAACGTCCACAATTCTGAAAATTTGGTTTTCACCGCAGTATTTCTCCAACTCATTCAACAATGCTTTTCATAAAGTGTAACAACGTTTTGTGAAATGAAACGTGGCTTTCAAGAAGTTTAAGAAAACCAGTTTATGCTTTGCAATTTCTGCTGAGATAATACGGTACCCAATTTTTGCCAAAAGCGTGCATAACTTCAGGATATTTTAAAAGACATGCTCAATGCTTTTTTCCTCCGAAAATTTCATATTTTTCTATATGTTTCTTGTTATCCAAAGTTGTCAAAGTTTGCTTGAAAAAAATCCAGTACCTTCAACTTTCAACACCTCTTCCTTTCTCAAGATAAGGACAAAATCGGGTACCGTATAATCTCAGCAGAAATTTCAAAGCATAAACTGATTTTCTTAAACTTCTTGTCCTGGATACATTTTCTAATGAAAAGAATTGCTGAAGTATACTGTGAACAAAATCAAACAGGGCCAA
Organism: Notodromas monacha; assembly: GCA_905338405.1. Taxonomy (NCBI): domain Eukaryota; kingdom Metazoa; phylum Arthropoda; class Ostracoda; order Podocopida; family Cyprididae; genus Notodromas; species Notodromas monacha. Next base: position 34,598 of record CAJPEX010001490.1, on the reverse strand, counting down.
AAGCGTTCGATCTCTCGCGTAACGCGAACTAATTGCCCCTGAATTTGCACGCCAACACAAGCCTCAATTTCCTCGGCAAATTTCTCAGCCAAAATGACTCACGCGTGGGAAACCTGCCTCATTTCCCCCCGTTTTCATCCGGTTTGCATTAAATAAGACTCTTTACCCATCCCTTCGGGCGAGGACCCAATAGAAAAAAAAGCAAACCCAGTAAAACAGGTTCCAAACCGGGCCCGAGAAAATGAACGACACTTCCGATCATTTCACGCATCGGCGCGCCGCCGAGTGCAAATTCGTCTCGCCGGACGTTTGCCCTGTCACAACTCATCTCTCAAAGCCTCCCCTTTATATTTCGGCAGAACCCCTTCGAAAATGCCCCCAACAACAATTCATCCTTCACAGTAACGAAAAATGACGCACAAAAAAAAAAAACGAAGCTAGGGAAGCACCTCGAGGGGCAGAAGAAAATAAAAAAAACCCTTGGTGCAATTTTGCGCCGTTTTCTTTTTTTAATTGACAGGTGCGTTTCAAACACACGGTCGGCACAAAAAGAACAGTTTTCGATTTTTAAAATAAAAAAAGAGAACAGAGAAGCCCTGCTTGAAATTTTGCAAAGTTTTTTTCAATTGGCAGCGAGCGCGTGTCATATATATGGTCAGCACGAAAAATAGTCTCGACCCTTTAGAAAATGTTAAGGAGTGCTGTATGTAAAGTTTATAGGTTGACAATTTTCGAATTCACAGAACCAAATTCAGAAATAGGGAACAAATACCGATGATTGTAAACTGGAATATTCTTTCAAATGGTTCGGCTTTCCAATCTCAAATCAAAGTCCATCAATTACTGTATCTCCTTTATTCAGATTTGTTCGGTAGGAGGGATGTTGCAGGACACTTTTCATTCTTTCTGATAAAAAATAACAAAATCCTCCGACAAACGGATGAATGAACGAAAGCATAATTTGCAAAACATCCAAGCCTTCTAATGTGACGCAAAAGACGGGCACCAAATTTTTTTCGGTCATCTCCATAAATTGGAAATAGTAATAGAAATAACTTCCTGAAAATGTGGATTTTTAAAGATAATTAATCTCTCACTTTTTCTTTTTTGGTTTGAAAAATGGGTAATTTTTTTAATGCACCCTGTAACGAGGATCTCAAAGGGAGAAAATTACGTCCGTTCCGCCAAAGGTTTTTTTTTAATTTTATATTTTCCTCGCCATTCCCGAGGGTTGTCATTAAATCTGCATCTTTTCGCTCACAGTCGAACCTGTTTCCGTTTTCCTTCCGTCTGCTCCTCCCTTTCATCCTGTTCATGGGAACTTGATCCATATTTCAACGTCACTGGGCAGAAAACGAGAGAAAGAAATTTGGCAGTGGCCGAGGTTCGGAATGAACCTGTTTCCGTTTTCCTTCCGTCTGCTCCTCCCTTTCATCCTGTTCATGGGAACTTGATCCATATTTCAACGTCACTGGGCAGAAAACGAGAGAAAGAAATTTGGCAGTGGCCGAGGTTCGTAAGGCGTTTTTTAATTGCAGTGCAGATGAGAAGTCGGGCTAGACTTTGCGCCCATTTTTCATTGCCAATTGTGGTCGATGGCTTGACAGGACCCATTTTCGAAAACGGGGTTCTATGCCGAGGTTCGGAAGGCGTTTTTTAATTGCAGTGCAGATGAGAAGTCGGGCTAAACTTTGCGCCCATTTTTCATTGCCAATTGTGGTCGATGGCTTGACAGGACCCCTTTTCGAAAACGGGGTTCTACAGAGGAAGCGTCGTTTTTAGCGAGTAAATTATTACGTGTCTGACTCCGTTTTTGGCTGCTGCAATTTTCTACTTGTGAGTTCTGATGGGATTGCATATGACTTCGTCGTCAACAAAAACTAACTTCGAGAGGATGATGATTATGATGAGCACTTATAACATTTTTCTCCCTAATGAAGTTTTAGTCGATTATTAAAATAGCTGCAAAAATACTGCCTAGAGCCTGCTGAGGGCGGTTTTCAAAATTTCTACCGTTTTGACTTTCCCGCGAATAACTTTGACACTGTTGCGCTGCCTTCAAAAGCCGTTCTGAGTCTTTTCAAAACAGGTTTTTAAATTCAAAATTAGTTTACTGGTGAAAAAAATGAAGGGAAAATGTTTTATACTTCAGCATGAAGAAAGGGTTTTTATAATTGGATGTTAGAAGAGCAGATTTTGTCAGTTCCAACTTACCAAAAATAATTTTATTTGATTTCCATTTTTGATTCTGGTTTTTTTTCTTCAGTTGTTTCACATGCAGATTTTTAGTCTTCTTTCACGCCGAAAAAATAGTTGCTCAATAATTTACCTCTTTTTTTGCTCGTGTTTTTTTCTTCAACAGAGTCACAATAAGTTCACGACACCGTCTCCGTCAAAGTACGCCTCGCCATTCCCATCGAACGCGGCGGCTCTGCTCGCTGCGCACCGCCTCGGGCTCCACCACCACCACCAACTGTCGTCCGACGACCACCACTCCAGCAACGACGACGACGCGACCAGTGGCGTCCGTGGCGGTCACGGCGAAGGCGGCGATGCAGACGACGACAGCGCCGACGGCGACGACTTCCCGGCACTCAGCCCGTCTCACCACCTCCGGACCGGCGCCGAAACGCCGCCGGGACTGGTGATCCGCAAAAGGGCGCCTCGGGCCCTCACTGGCAAGCACGTGCGCCAAGGAACCGGCGCCAGTCCCAACATACTCCTGTCTTTGAGGCGGAAGATTCAAGAAAGGCTCAGGCTCAGGGAACAGCTCGGACTGCATCATTTGGACACTGGCGGCAAGTTTGGGTCTCGGGCCAATAACAGGCACGGCGGGAACCGAGCCAATAATGGCAACACCAACAGTGCCAAGAACCAGAAGAAGCGTTCTTCGCGATAAAACAACCGAAAATTATTTTTAAAAATAAAGCAAAAATTCTCACAGATGGTGCTTCCAGCTCCTGGTTTCATGGACAAAAAAAAAGTTTTTTTTTTCTTTCGATTCGATTATCAGAAAGTCGCGTTGAAACAGCGATTCTAACTTTTTTTTTTCTTTTTTCTCTCTGGAATGGTGAAACAAAATTTTTCATTGAAACATTAAAAATGTGAGTTGAATCAGCGTTCCCTATATTTTCGGTAGCTCTTTTGCGTGTGATCGGGATCATTTACACAGTTCAGCGCGTCCCAAAAAAAAAGGATCTTAGCCAAAAGAGCGCCTATTAAAAAAGGGGATGAGTAATTTATATTTGGAAGTGATTTTTGCATGATAATAATGGCCATAGTTTGACCAAGGTTCAAAGTTTTGAAATAGAGCAAAAATAAGAGAATTGAAGGTGAATCCGAACCATTGATGAGGCCGAAATTCGTGCTTCTGCAATTTTCTGACGGTCTTTTCGGAAACAAATATTTTAAATAATTACAAAATACCCTTAGGGGTAAAGTCATAAATATTATTTTTGTTCCAATGGAAGAAATATCCTGATTTTGGACATTTTTGTGTTGGTCACTCAAAATGAGAAAGTTGCCCAAGTAAAATATCAATGGGGTTCAAGTACGTTAATTTTCAGAGTCGAGGCTGCAAATGGAGAAATTAAATTTCAGAGCAATAAAAGCAGAAGATTGTAGCACTGGGAAAACTTCATATCGAGCCACAGCAAACACTATTGAACGGATTTTTTATATTTGCATGCGAATATTGGGAAATATGTAGAAACTACCTCAGCTTTGAATTAGATAATACTTAACGGCTGTCTAGAGCTGATTGACGTTTGCGCTGTTTTGGGACGCGCTCAACTGTCCCTGATCCGAAATTTTTCTTCATTTCCTTATTCTCAAATGAGTTCAAGTCGTTGGGCTCTTTTATTTTCAGCATTTATCCAGACGACCTGAAAATGTTTGCGTACCATGTTCAAAACAACGCGTTTGTTCTCGCCATTCCGTCCATTATTTCTCGCCTGTCCGAAACGAATTTCGGAAGCATTTGACGCGAACATCCATTTTCTTTTCCATGTCGGGATAGGCCTTTTTTGAAATTTTACCGACGATTGAAAAAAAGGAGGAAAGGAAATTAGCCCTCGTTCAGCGCACTTATTCAGCCAACGGCGGCGGCAAAAATTTTGCATTCGATGCGTGTCTCGAAGAAAAAAATTGCGCCCCGCGTGGCGCCGACGTAATTTCAGCTCAGATTCCCAAGTGCTCAACTTTTTAAAAGCACAAAAAAGCTATATATTTTTTTGTTTGTTTTGTTTTCGATGAAAAAGCTGAACGTGGTGCCGAGATGGGGAAAAAAACCTCTTCGTCGTCGTCTTCCAGTTTGTTAATGTTGTTTGCCAACATGCGTGGCGACACATTTGCCTCATGCGAACACATTCCACGAAAAAATGTCAAAACCGAAAGCCACTGTTTCGGGTTTTGTTCCTGTCTTTCGATTGCAGTGCTCTCTTATGTGGCAAATATTCGTTTTTCTCGAACGGGAAATAATTTGTTTTGCTCGACGAAAATGATGTGTGCAATGCGGCCTGATGCAGAACCGGGCTCATTCGAGATGTACCATATATTTTAACGCCTGAATATTCGCGATGACTCGATTGTAGAGTTTGATTTTCTCGCCTTTTCCTGTTTTTGCACGAAAGCTAGAATGCCTTTCTAAGCTAGGCATGGAACTCGTCGGGTTTTCACGTGTTCTGAGACTGATCGCATTCCGAAACGCTGTGGAACATCTGTTGCCTCGCGACAATCATTGAGGGAGATCTGTGCTGTGGAATTGAGAAAAAACAGTTCATTTGATCTTGTGGATGAACCATGCAATGGAATAAAAAAGATTTGGGAAACACAACGCTTTTTATTCTAATTTCGTGGATACGGGACCAGCAGAGGAAGGTGAGGAGTTCACGCAAAAGTCTGATTATAATGTAAAACTTTGGGGAAAGCAGCATTTGAATTTACTGTATTGCATTAATTGATGCATCAAATTACCTGTGTTATTTTAGCTGACGTCGCATATGTTGCGTAATTGACAAAGTTTTCCAGTGAAAGCGACATCTATCGTATGTAATAGACCTAAAAAAGGAATCTGCCCCAAGGTACTGTAGTAGAGAACCTGTAGTCACAGTAGTTCTCTGACTTCTCTCTCTCTCTCTCTTTTGTTTAGCCAGGAAACACAAAAATCGGCCTGAACTATACAATACTGTACTGTATTGTACTATGACGAGAACGACAGATGCCAACGCAACATTGTCAAAGCGACATCTATGAAACACGGAAAAAGTTACAAAATCAGATTACGAGCACGACGCGTAGAACGAGCACTTCCTTATGTGCAGGAATGCCTTCTTCAAGTCACCTTGTGAGCTCGGCCAGAACCAGCACTGAGACAACTTTCTTCACAAAATCAATTTTTCTTCTCTAAAATTCCCATATTCCAAGAGCAAGAGTAGTTACTACATCAAATATAATTTCTATACATATAGTCTTTAAGTTGAATTTTCAAGAGACCATCAAAAAATTCAACTTGAAGAGGTTTCAACTTCAGGAGGTTTGAGCTACAATACAAAGCCCTTTTGTTCTGGGAAACATGGAAAAATTTCCCAAAATTGTAAATGGTGACATTTGGGAGTTGAATTGCTTATTAAATGAGTTGACAGGATGCTGTACTCAGAAGCAGGGGCTCATTTGCCCAATCAAGTCTTTCACTTACTTTTAAAATGCATCAATTCCTGTATTTATTGCTTTTTTGTGTCAAGAAAATAAGAGCCAGAAGGCAACAGCAAATTTGACACATAGAGGTTTGACAGAAAAAGCCTCAGACTTACAGAGGTTTTTAATGTATTGTTTGTAAGGGGATTCAGACAGCGACCTGAAAAATTCAACTTTGAAGAGCGTTCCACTTGGGGAGGTTCCAGTTATCAAGTTTCACCTGCACTTCCTTCTTTGATTTCTTTTCTTAACTCAGGAACAACAAGCTCAGAATTTTGACAAGCAAAACTGCGGTATGGATCATGTGTTACTCAAGCCTTCTAACATTGAAAAAAAAAAACCCTATGGGAAATTTTTTTTAGTCTGTCTGAATCACAACTTCAAATGTTCTCGCATTGAATTCCCAAAAAACAAGACATGGGATCCCTTGTGTTGGCAACACTTAGTTGCGTGCTCCTGGACTTCCATTCAGTACGACAATAATGTTCTCCGTACAGAGTAGCAAATCGTTGTTGTTGGACCGACAGGATACAACAAACATTCTCTCTGGTGCCCTGAATTTCGTAGTTCATAGTTGACCTGTATCTGAAAAAAAATTCGAAGTTACGAAGCGAAAAAAAAAACGAAGACGGGAATTTGATCTTCCGATTGCCTTTTTACCAATGCACATCTTTACTCGTAATCATAAAACAATTCTACAGCATAGGCACAAAATAACATCGAAAAATCCCTTCTGGAAAAACCAATAAAAAGGAGGAAATGATCAATATTTTCAATCGAAAGCAAAACCTCCCCGAATTAGCCACGAGTCAATCAACGTTCCATTCGGGATTTTCCGATCAAGAGCGGGTGTCAGACAAGCAGTGCGCAGAGAAGAGAAACCAGGAAAAAAAAACCTTCGGAGGGGCTGGGGGGTGGGGGAACAAAACACCTGCTCAAGCCAAAAAATGCACGCCAAATCGCGAGAAAACCAGTCAGGTTAATCGGGGAGCCTCACACAAGAAAAAAAAAAAAACCGGAACCCCACGCGCCCCCACACCGGAATGCCAGTTAGGATATTTCACAAAAAACCCTCCTGAAATCAGGACGCGCAACGCAATAATGAGCCCAATACCTTTTCTTCTTTCTCTCCAGTTCCCCACATGATAAAAAAATCAGTGCCAACGCGGGAAAAACAAATACAGCACGACCTAGCTTTGATTCAGGGGGACATCCCACACAAAACCCAAAACCCTGCACAAACAAAAAAAGGACTCATCCCGCATGCTCAGCTTCTCCCAAAAACTCATACCACAAAAAGGTTTTGTATCAGCGTGAACACTTGACACGACGAGTATCACTTAGCAACGAGCCGTTATTAGCCTGAGTAGCCGCAGGAAATCCCTCTTCCTCCCGGCAAAAACGGGAATCAGCACAGCAAAAAACGGAAAAAAACACGCCGGGCAAAGCGAATACAAAATCCATCTCAGCACAAACACAAAAAAAGTAATAAATGAGAAGCGGTGAACCCACACAGCACGATTTGTTCGACGCCTCTAGAACACCCAGCGGGAATCCGAATGATTAATACTGCTTCACGACAAACCCACTGAGCAAAATGAAAAAACAACACGGGGACCCAGGCGAACTTTCAAAATGGACATTTTTCCAAGGTGTCTTGAGCAGAGATTCCCCAGGACAAAAAAAAAGGACCCACGTTGGAACGCAGTCGAACTTCCGGAAAGAAACGCGGGCTCGTTTATCACAGCTACGATTTTACAGCAGAGGCGCTAAACTCAAATAGCGAAGCGACGAAATCGAGTTCTTTCCTTTTTCTTTCCAACGGTTACATGAGAGAGTAACTTCAGCTCGAACATTGCCCCCGAAAAATAAAATCTTGACCTCTGCGTATACCATATTGACTCGAATGCAAGATACCACAGGAAAAGTTAAAATTGAAAAAAAAAATTATTCTAGCTGATTTCAGAAGCCATCCGAATCACAGCTCATCTGCTCCATCAACCAATTCAATCCATGTACCATTTCCGTAAAGCTAACCAGAAAATAGCTTTCAAGCATGATTATTGATATATTTGAAAGTAAAATTAAGATTTATCCGTTCAACTCCAGTAATTTGACATACACTATTTGCTTCAATCATTACGGAATTGCTGCTGTAGATTAATCAGCATCCGTACTACATTTTGCGGCAGAGATCTTTTTGTACATTCAACTTGAGAATTCATCTTAATTAGCTAATTATGAGTGATAACTTGACTAAAAGACATGAACTACAAAATGCATCACGCATTCGAGTAAATATGGCAGCAGTTCCGAACGAGTAAAATTCTCTTGAAGTCAGCTTGTCAATTTCGGACTGGATCAAAAAATGTTTCCATCTCGGGCAAAAAAGGGGGGCAATGGAACGAGACGCGAAGTTACACACAAAAAAAGAAGAAAAGAGGAGGGGGTTTCAAAAAATGGGGAGAGCAAAGCCGGGAGGAGCCGTGGCTATCACAACGGACAAAACACGAGTACTAGCAACGACAAACCTAGTGTTCCAGCATTTTCTTTCTTTCGCAGCGGCTACGAAGCAATATTTTCTTCGTCTCTTGCTAGGGTCGTTCGGAAGCACGCGGGGAACCCATGAGACTTTCGTAAATGCCACGACAAACCCTGTCCTTCGCCTCTTTGTGGCCCCCCTCAATGCCCATTATTGCTTGCCAACATCCACCAGAAATGCATGTGGGGGTCAGTCGAAACAAAAGAGCGAGTCATAACTGGAGGGGAACTCTGCAAAATACGAGAAAACGGAACGGGGGTCCTAAAAAAGCCGTCGCAGCAGAGCGGCTAACACGAGGCAAGCTACCCTTCACAGCACCCACGAAAAACTCAGAAAATCGCGAACCCATAGCAAATACGCAGGCGAAAAAACGGGGCGGGGAATGAAGTGACCTGATATAATTCCTATATCACCCCCAGACGGATTAAAATGATCACGAGTTGAGAACGTCAATACAATCCCGAATGCCAGCTCAATTTCTAACAAACCCCTCGAACATAACTACCCACATGTAAAACGAAATCCAATATTAAATCGCGCATTACAGCAGCATCACAGCAAGCAACGTATACAATTACGAAAAAAAAGAACAGAAAATTGCTTCCTCACTCTCCCGTTAATGACCTTCTTCGACGTGATTTCTAAGCCGTGCTTTCTCGCGAGGGCGTGACCTCGAATAAGTGCTTCCGGTCTGTTCCGCAATGCAACCCGAGTCAGCCGAAAACTTTTTTCTCTCTACCCGTAGCGAGGAACTCAAGGAGGAATTAGAACTGTCGCGCTTTTCTTTCCGCGGAATGTAAACGGCATCCGAGGCACGCATGCTCATGACAGATATGAGTTAAGCGGGACATTTCGCGATCATTCCACGTCTCAAAACCTTAACGCAACATCACACCTAGCCTTCAGGTTTCAAAGGTCTTGACTCTTCAAGTCAAGCAAACTCTATAGAACTGGGATGTGCCAACTGAGCGCCGAATAAATGAGCGTCGGAGACTCGAGCATCAAGGACAACTGAGCGTCGATCACCCAACCTCCACCTTTTTGTAATTATTCATGTCATCATTTTACGGCTATTCTTTTACATTCCTTCACAGTAAAACTTCATTTATCCAAATTATCGCTCTGAGACAAAAACTCAATTTTAAGCAAATAGTATTTAAAAACATGCCTCGAACTCTTGAAAGGATGAACAGAATTTTGCATAACATTTGCACTCGTAATATTCAAGTATAAGCTGAAGACAGCTGAAGAAGAAGAAAAAACTGTTTGGATACAGTTGTTGGATTTTCGGGTAACTGGAGTTGGGGTAATTTCAGATCTACTTTGATCCAATGACGAAAGATATCACAATAATAATGCAATAAAAAGTTGAAAGCACTCAAATTACAATTCGAATTTTGAGAAAACAATTTGATGGGTCAGATGTCCCGCCGCCCAGTTGTCCGAAACACTCACGTGACCCTACACCTCGCACAGTACATCACTGTAACACAAAAACAGCTCAGGCAACAATGAAAAATAAATAGCTAGAAAGGATTGGCATACGCCAATCGACCGCGAGAGAAAAAAAAAAGACATCAACGAGGAATGATGGAACGCTCAGCAACGACGAGGGATGAGCGTGAAACGAGCCCCTGCAATTCACTCCACACGTGGAAGATTCAACTCAATTCGAAAACGGAAGACGTTGGAGGCGGTTTTGTACTCACACGGGTGGCCCACAAAAAGTCTACAAAAAAGCGATATCTCTGCCACTCGAGAAAAAATAAAACCAAAAATCCGAGACAACCCACTCGACGGGGGAGGAGCGATGCACAGCAATCGAAACGCCCACAAAGCTCGCGTGTTGGCTTTGGAACCACAAAAAAAAAAGGAACAAAAAACCCCAGAAGCACAGCAAGTTAAATCCAGAGATGCACTCGTCACATTAAACACAATCTACTACGGAGTGGACTACAGGAGGAATGGTTCAACACGATTTCTTTGCGAAACGAAAAAACATCCGCGGAATAGGGAGCTGACGAGACGCCGTGTCCTTGCATTTCCACTTCGCTACCGTCGTCGACGTTCTAATCCGCATGGGTGAAATACTCCGACGCGTCCCCACGGCATATCGGGCAGGTACGATTACCCTGAAATATTAACAATACATTCATGAGTTCCAGTCCTCAAATAAACCCTCGCCTCAACGACAAGATTCAAGACAGAATACTGTAATTTATTCATTAAGATAATAGGACGTATATTATTCCTGCGAAGAAAAAAAAAAACGCCCAAATCATCGGGCACGAAACACGTTCAGGATTTTGAGTATTTTTGAGACCGGTTGTGCAACTTGTAGAATCGCCAACACAACGTTGGCCTACTCAAAATAAAACGCTTGAAAAACTATCGGAATTTTTGCTAACGAGAATTTGTAGGTCTCACAACGCATGTTCTGAGTTTTTTCCGTCGGGAGCTTTTATATCAAAAATCCGAGCCATAAATTCTGGTGAGACCTAGGATTTTGTAAAAATACGAAAAAACCTACCTTGAGCCACTTGTCCACGCATTTGGTGTGAAATTCGTGTGAGCAGGGCAGAACGCGAAGCATCTGCCGGTTTTCGAAGTCGCACATGCATACGACGCACGTTGTCTGGTCACTTCCCGGATTATCCGCATTGAACCTGTTGGCAAACGAGGAACATTTCATCCAGCAATCCGAAGTCATTTCACAATTCCCAGCCATGAAAGTTTGCCACGATTCGAGACGCCAATCGCATTAAAAAACTACGAAAATTAACACTCGATCGATAGGGGCACGACAAAAATGTTACGTTTCCCTTTTCCTGAGTGGCTACTGCTCAAATTCACGACTGAAATTTCCTGCTCGTTCCTTCAGGAATCGAGCTAATCGGAAGATTTTGCTTTCACTACAACGTATGTCAAAGAAAAAAAAGGCAATAATGAAATACTTTAAAAGCATCGATCTCTACATTATTTTTCTTTTCTAATCTTGCAGCTCACGGAAAAAGACTTCTGCAACCCAATTTTGACCAACCCACTGTTGACGGTGAATATCGAAGTATACTCAAATTATTTTAAAAATTTTCATTCAGTTTGGTTCTCGTGGGAATCACAAAAACCTTCGCGTTTCCGGACTTGACATGCTTCGAGGATCAATCACCCTGATTCCGTACCACCAAAAAATGCTCTCACTTTCAAGGCACCCAAAATTGAAACCGAATTTGAAAACTTCTAAAATTGCTTACCGGTATGAAGGTAGCTGTTCAATTTCGGAGCGTGTTAGGCCTCGGGGCTTCACTTCACCCAGCCGTTCGGCCAACGACAGCAACGCTTCGTAATTCTCTGCCTCCGTATCCGCCGCCATCGGATGATGCGGCATATTCAACCCTTGTCCAATCGTTCTCACGTCACTCGGCAGCAATCCCGTCAGCCCATACATCCCCCTTCAAAATTCAGAATGATTTGGTCAAGAAACATAATTATAAAATCATGGTTCGTCACATAGACACACGTCAGCAGAAAACGATGCGACTCAGAAAATACCGCGACAAAAGAAAAACGAACAGCAGAGATCATTTGAACAAAAACAATAATTTTCTGATTAATGCTCGAAGTGAATGACTGCTGTTCTAAATATCCGTAAGTGAGATCTCAACGAGGCACAACGCTGACCCTTTTCCCACTTGAACATCCCACCAATCTTTCAAAATTTTTCCCAGACATAAAAGCACTCGATCGAAAAACATAAAAACCCCTCGTTATACAGTACCAACAATAAATTTAAGCAAGATTGCGCAGGAAAAACGTTACTGCTTTCGCATTGCATTTGCAGCATGATATCAGGAATTCACAAATCTTAAGAGTTTTGGGTGATAATTTTCTTCAATATCGCATCATCGGAACAACTTACAAGAAATGCAACAGGAACGAGTGCTGGCTGGGCGAGTATGGTACGTGCTGTTGCAAATGGTGATGCACAGCCGCAGCGCTGTTATGCGACAGCATCTGCGACGCCATGGCGTGATGCGACATGGCATTCGCACTCGCGTAGCTCCTCAATCTCGCACCATTGCCCGACGTCGGCGGTGGCGGCGCCTGTTGCTGTGATTGCTGCTGCTGCTGTTGTTGTTGTTGCTGCTGTTGCGCCTGCTGCTGCTGTTGTTGTTGTTGCTGCTGCTGCTGTTGTTGTACCGACGGAGGTTGTGGCGCCGGTGCTCCAGGATGCTGCATCATGCCGTGTGCACCGGGGTCTCTAGCGTGAGCCGCGTTGACAGCGGCAGCAGCAGCCGCCGCCACGAATCCGGAGATGTTGGCGGCATGCTGGCGGATCTGGTGTTGCTGGTGGGGATGCGGCACGTGGTAGCGAGTCGCGTGTTGACTGTGCTGCGGCTGCATCGTGTGATGGTGGTGGTGGTGATGCAGGTGATGGTGCATGCCCTGCGACGATGCTGATGCAGCCAGTCGAGAGTCGCTTCGGCTCAGTCGACGGTTCCGCAAGGATCCACTCGCCGCGGCAAGAGCTGCAGCCGCCGCAACAACTGGAATATCGTTCACTGAAATGCCAAATAAGCTACTCGTCACATTAAACACAATCTACTACGGAGTGGACTACAGGAGGAATGGTTCAACACGATTTCTTTGCGAAACGAAAAAACATCCGCGGAATAGGGAGCTGACGAGACGCCGTGTCCTTGCATTTTCACTTCGCTACCGTCGTCGACGTTCTAATCCGCATGGGTGAAATACTCCGACGCGTCCCCACGGCATATCGGGCAGGTACGATTACCCTGAAAAATTGACAATACATTCATGAGTTCCACTCCTCAAATAAACCCTCGTCTCAAAGATATGATTCAAGATAGAATACTGTAATTTATTCATTAGATAATGGGACGTATATTATTCCTGCGAAAAAAAAGAAACGCCAATAATCATCGGGCACGAAACATGTTCAGGATTTTGAGTATTTTTGAGACCGGTTGTGCAACTTGTAGGAGTATACAAATCGCCAACGCAACGTTGGCCTACTCAAAATAAAACGCTTGAAAAACTATTGGAATTTCTGCTAACGAGAATTTGTAGGTCTCGCAACGCATGTTCAGAGTTGTTTCCGTCGGGAGCTTTTATACCAAAAATCCGAGCCTTCAATTCTGGTGAGACCTAGGATTTTGTAAAAAATATAAAAAAACCTACCTTGAGCCACTTGTCCACGCATTTGGTGTGAAATTCGTGTGAGCAGGGCAGGACGCGAAGCATCTGCCGGTTTTCGAAGTCGCACATGCATACGACGCACGTTGTCTGGTCACTTCCCGGATTATCCGCATTGAACCTGTTGGCAAACGAGGAACATTTCATCCAGCAATCCGAAATCATTTCACAATTCCCAGCCATGAAAGTTTGCCACGATTCGAGACGCCAATCGCATTAAAAAACTACGAAAATTAACACTCGATCGATAGGGGCACGACAAAAATGTTACGTTTCCCTTTTCCTGAGTGGCTACTGCTCAAATTCACGACTGAAATTTCCAGCTTGTTCCTTCAGGAATCGAGCTAATCGGAAGATTTTGCTTTCAATACAACGTATGTCAAAGAAAAAAAGTCAATAATGAAATACTTTAAAAGCATCGATCTCTACATTATTTTTCTTTTCTTATCTTGCAGCTCACGGAAAAACACTTCGGAAACCCAATTTTTACCAACCCTATGTTGACGGTGATATCGAAGCATCCTCAAAATTTATTAAAATTTTCTTTCAGTTTGGTTCTCGTGGGAATCACAAAAACCCTCGCGTTTCCGGACTTGACAAGCTTCGAAGATCACCCTGATTCCGTACCACCAAAAAATGTTCTCACTTTCAAGGCACCCAAAATCAAAAGGAATTTGAAAACTTCTAAAATTGCTAACCGGTATGAAGGTAGCTGTTCAATTTCGGAGCGTGTTAGGCCTCGGGGCTTCACTTCACCCAGCCGTTCGGCCAACGACAGCAACGCTTCGTAATTCTCTGCCTCAGTATCCGCCGCCATCGGATGATGCGGCATATTCAACCCTTGTCCAATCGTTCTCACGTCACTCGGCAGCAATCCCGTCAGCCCATACATCCCCCTTCAAAAGAATTCAGAATGATTTGGTCAAGAAACATAATTATATCATCATGGTTTGTCACATAGACACACGTCAGCAGAGATCATTTGAACAAAAATAAAAAATTTCTGATTAATGCTCGAATTGAATGACTGCTGTTCTAAATATCCGTAAGTGAGATCTCAACGAGGCACAACGCTGACCCTTTTCCCGCTTGAACATCCCACCAATCTTTCAAAATTTTTCCCAGACATAAAATCACTCAATCGAAAAAAATAAAAAACCCTCGTTAGACCTACAATAAATTTAAGCAAGATTGCGCAGGCAAATCGTTACTGCTTTCGCATTGCATTTGCAGCATGATATCAGGAATTCACAAATCTTAAGAGTTTTGGGTGATAATTTTTTTCAATATCGCATCATCGGAACAACTTACAAGAAATGCAACAGGAACGAGTGCTGGCTGGGCGAGTATGGTACGTGCTGTTGCAAATGGTGATGCACAGCCGCAGCGCTGTTATGCGACAGCATCTGCGACGCCATGGCGTGATGCGACATGGCATTCGCACTCGCGTAGCTCCTCAATCTCGCACCATTGCCCGACGTCGGCGGTGGCGGCGCCTGTTGCTGTGATTGCTGCTGCTGTTGTTGTTGTTGTTGCTGCTGCTGTTGCGCCTGCTGCTGCTGTTGTTGTTGTTGCTGCTGCTGCTGTTGTTGTTGTACCGACGGAGGTTGTGGCGCCGGTGCTCCAGGATGCTGCATCATGCCGTGTGCACCGGGGTCTCTAGCGTGAGCCGCGTTGACAGCTGCGGCAGCAGCCGCCGCCACGAATCCGGAGATGTTGGCGGCATGCTGGCGGATCTGGTGTTGCTGGTGGGGATGCGGCACGTGGTAGCGAGTCGCGTGTTGACTGTGCTGCGGCTGCATCGTGTGATGATGGTGGTGGTGATGCAGGTGATGGTGCATGCCCTGCGAAGATGCTGATGCAGCCAGTCGAGAGTCGCTTCGGCTCAGTCGACGGTTCCGCAAGGATCCACTCGCCGCGGCAAGAGCTGCAGCCGCCGCAACAACTGGAATATCGTTCACTGAAATGCCAAATAAGCAATGATGCATTAAAAATCAGTATCAATTCTTTCAAGGGACAATAGATAAAAATAAAATAAAAAATACTACGTGACTCAGTGGCCCAAGCGTTAGAACAAGGACGAAACATACTCTGGATTCTTGTTCGAATAGGCTCACAAAGAATGTGAGGATTTCGAAGGGCAATGAACATACTGTATGAACATGAAATGTGTGCCAAGGAAGAGAAGTCGATACAGTGTGGAAAAAAAGTGGCAAAAATCTTGACATGTCAACAGCAACAAATGTTCTGACACTTCGGAAAGAGAAAAATGTTTGTCCTTGAAAGGGGGAAAAAATCTCAAGGCAAATACCCGCGTGTTTCTTTCACTAGAGCAAAAGCGAACAGACATCAAAAATAGGGTGCGAGGGGTTTCATGAAATATTAAAAAATCTTTCAATACATGTGGACTCTATGTGACTAAAACCATTGATATACTGTACAGCGAAAATCGTTTTAGACAAGGTCGTTATGGAGAGTCCACCTGTAATAGCATTTTTGTTGAAAAGCGAGAAGTCGAATACTGTAGGCGTCGATGAAGATTTCCCTGTCCCATTGAAAAAACTATGCGAATCACAATTTTCTTGAAAATAAAAAAGCCAACTAACTTCTCCAAAAAAAATTGATTCATACACAAGTCTGGGCTGCTTAAAACTGTGTCGAATCTTATTCGAAGCATCGAAACCCACGCGCTTCAGTTTTCTAAATTATGCGGCGAAATAATTCAAAAATGTTTGCTGCTCGATACTGTTGAATAGTATACACCATACTTTACAATCAGAACTGAAATGACTATTTCTGAAATATCACCGCACGCGATTCATTCAAGTGCCTGTCGGTATGGATAGTAGACGTACCCTGATGCGGCAGAGGGAACAGGTAAGGCTGTTGGTGGCCCGACGTCGGCGGACAACTCGACGCCGTCGGTTGACCGTTGCTCGGCATCGGGAGGAAAGACGAAAGCGGTATCGGTGGCACGGCTGGTCCCATGGTAACCGTCACGGGCATCTGCGTCGGCGCCGGTGGTGGCGGCGGCATGACGCCCACGGACGTAGGCAGTGTCCCCTGGTGTGCTGCGTACGACGATCTCCGGCCCATCATTTCCATCTCATCTTCGTGCCGACTCTGCTTGCGCAACAAAACATGTGTCACAATAACGGCAAAACCCACGTACAACTTCTTGAACTCGTTGAATGTAAGTAAGTTAAATCCAGTTGAATCGTTACCTTTTTTAGATTAAAGCGACATCTGCATTACGCTTGGAAATTAGAGAAGGATATAATTCCAGAAGTACGAAAAGGTTTCATAGTCGGAGACATTTCTTTTTAGATGCTATCGTTTCCGCGCGGGTAGATGTCACCAACGGTCAGTTACGATCAAAAAATATCCCCTCTATTACGGTTACTTCTGACGAACAGCATCAATTCCACTCAAAAGAAACTTGGAGAACAACCGCGCATCTATCTACACTTGAATTTCCAAAAAAAGTTAGATAAACTTCGGAAGAAATGCGATGACACGCAGGATTCAACACAACACGAACACGTGTTCCGGACTCGTTCAAAAACATTCCACTTCAATATTCTAGAATTTTCTACTTTTAATCGAAAATGTTTTCAATTTTACGCACAAGAACAAATTCACTCATAAATTTTCCAGAGAATTTAATTTCGAAAAAAAGGTAAATTCAAAGGCACCTGAGCGTGGTGACGAGGCTGAGCAATATGCATTGTAGGCATGTGGGGGCGGTGATGCGGCGTCGCAACAAATCCAGGTCCCTGGTGGCCCATGTGAACCCCATGATGCGAGCCCATGGTTGGTGGGCCACCGGGTCCCATCCCCATGTACGGCGAGTAGCCAGCAGCTCCGTGTGCTTGCCCATAGCTTCCTGTCACCTGCAGCACACATTCAAAAGAAAACAAGTTAGCAACCCCTTGAAAATTGTCTTTCCGTCAATTCAAGAGTCATCACAACTTCACAAGGGATTTCGATTGCGACCGAAAACGTCGATTGACCAAAACAACAATCGATTGAAACAGGTCTTGCGCGAAGCAGATTCTCGTTGTCAGAAGTTGTGATGTTTGGTTAGGTTCTATGAGAATAAAGAAACATTTTTCAAATGCTGTACAATGAAAGAAATTAATGAGCATAAATTGTACGCGTCCCTCTGTTCGCCAATATTGTACTGCTCATTGCATTCTTTTATTACAGTTGGATCTCGTAAGTCGAAAACCTGATTTCAAATGCTCACTTCGACTTCGTCTGAACTCCCCCTCAGAACAATGTAATTTATTGACCTTCCTAGCTCCAAGACTTCTGCAATCAACCCTCTTCAACTCAAATTTTGATAACCATTAGGCGTATTTACTCCTTGAGACCAGGATGAAGAAGAGCAATAAAAATATAACGATGCTTTTCGAAAGGAAGTGAGATATAAATCGGGCAATGCTACTTTTGCCTCAAAGATCAGCATCCTGTCCAACTCATTTATCCCGACGTTTCAGACCCAGAATATCACCAATGTTATTTTCCTCTAATTTTTCATGGTTTCCCTGCAAAAAGGCTCATTCTTCAAACTCAAAAAAGGCCCAAAATTAGAATTTTTCAGTTCCCTCCGAGCTCAACCTAAAAAGGTTCGACTGTGTGGCATTTGGGTTTTCGTTCGTGGCGCACTCGAAAATTAAGCTCCAATTAGAACCGAAGCATTGCGGAAAACAAGAATACGAACAAAGGTTCACATGGTGCAAGACGGAAAACGCCCATGATTCCACAGGGTAGTCCCTTCCCATATCTCTCCGAATTATACGCCGGAAAAAAGCTGGGGGAAGAAAAGGCCTCGATCTTTATTCATAATTCGAGTCGACGAGAGAAATCGAATAAGAGACGCGGAAATCAAGAGCATCGACCCCAGAAATAGGAAGACAATGGTTTTTTCGCTCGGCTTCCTATTCAAGATTGACTCTTTTCATTTGGTGGGGAAGTCAGACACGAAACACTGTACGGAAGGGAAGAATGTGTCAAATTAACCGAACAGTCGAGGGAAATTCCGCCAGCTTCGTGTGCCGCGCGTGACTGCACTTCCCTTTATCGCATTTCCCACACATCCGGATTCCAGACGCGGGCATGACGAACTCCGAAGTTCGTTTCACCACTATCCCTCGGGCTTCTTTCGTAAGAACAGGTGACTGACTACACCTCAACAAAATCATCATCATCATCACGGAAGTTTCAGAAATACGCTCATGCTTTCGAGCGATCAGGGAACGAAAAAATTACCCTTGGAAAAAAGGGGTACGGCTGGAGAAGAGGATCTCTAATTAGAATTGTGCAGTGGACTACACGAATCAAGAAGTGAATTTCGCACTCGAGACTAGATTAAATACCAATAAAAAAATAAGTTTCTTCTTTCTTACTGCATCTGCAGCGCTTTCGTGTTGATGAGCATAATTTGTCAATTCGAATTTAAGCGCAGCTGCTGTTGGTTGAGATTGGTTTGACCAGGTAAGCCTACAGGTACTAGGGTCAATTAGTCGTGCTTCAGGTACTGCATTGGGTTAGATTTTTTGCGAATGAGACATTGGGTTATAATAATTCTGACTAGCGCAGTAGATTGGGTCAAGTATCTTGAAATGCTGAAAGTCAACCATTTCTCGATTTATTCTCAAATGCAATTCAAAAAGAACTGAGAAAAATAAGTCCTCTATCAGGAAGATTTCCTGACATAGACGCATATTCACGCAAATTGCATGAATATGCAAATATAAGCATAGAATAATTCCATAAATAAGTATAAAAACGGTATAGCATTTCAAAATACTTTAAGCCGAACAAAATTCACTGCTCATTATTTGCATTTCCGAAGTAATCTCTCATTTCTCTCTCCACTAATTTCTCAAGTTACCGCTCCATAAAATAGATACCCGCATACCACGGGCACGACACTTTTCTGAATTTATTTTGTAAAAACCTAACAAAAAGGTGCGCGTGGTACCCGAGCTAATACAGTGTACTCACATTAATAAGGTCAATTCGCAACAATCTAAGGTTGAAACACACAACTTGATTACGAACTGAGAAAGCAAAACTTCCTTCGGGAAGGTCAGTCGCGTCATGAAAGGAAGAAAGAAAAAAAAAGCCCCAAGGTGCGTACGCCCACAGATTGATCATTCTCCGCATTTCAGGTGGACAAGCGACAACCGTTCCGCTTCCCCACGCACCAGGGCTCGGTCAAGACCAATCCCACTTTAGGCATGCTCACATCAATTTACGACTGGCACATTCATCAGCTGGATATCGTCATAATGCGTAATTAACTCGACAAGTCGAGGAGAACAGGAAAAAATAGGCGCGCACGCAGGAACTTCCTCGTTGCCCTGGGGGAGACCGATGTCATTACTGAACTGTTTGCCGACTTCATGAACCTAAAACAACTTTAAAAAAAATCGAAGTATAATCTTCAAAGCGGAGGCTTTCACCTGCTTCAAACAATTTTTCTCTACAGGCCGGGAGATCTTGACATCCCAAAACAGAGGCGTACATAAAAAGTACCTAATGCCCCATTCAACTGTTCGAATAACATAATGCCAAGTAACGAAACCTCGTGGCATTTAGAACAATACTCGACAGTCAACAATCGAGACCAGCTCCACCCAAGTTTTGGACTTCTCAACATAACAGGCCTCCTTCCCAGAGGACAGAGGTTGAAAGGACTGGAATGTCGTTCATTTCCCCAGAAATGATTTGCAGCGACAGCAACACGACGGGCTAGAAATGCGAGATAAAAATCTACCCATAATGGGAAACACACGAGATTTGAATCTTGCACGAGAGAAACACAGTGCGCTGCTGCACGAAGATCAACGTCGTACTGTTTTGTAGCTCAGAAAAAAAAAACAACGAAAGAAAGAAAGAGATTAAATTTTATTTTTAAAGAGCGTATAAGTGCCTCATTTGTTCCCAGATAAAAGCACAAAGACACTTTAAGTACAAGCCGCAACACTGTTTCACTTATGTAAAAAACAACATGCTCTAAACTGGCTCATATCCCAACCAAGAACATGTAACACAGTACTGTACTTCCCGAGTTTCAAATCAGCAGTGCCTGATAACATATACACTTGGACACTCTGAAAAGATTGTCTCAAATTATGTTCTCTGCATATACATTTTTTTTTTTTTTTTAGTTACATGAGGTTTCTATATTGCGTGGGTTCTCAACAACGAAATTCTCTACACAAAGAATTTTTTCTGGTCCCCCGGAGTTCGTTGCAGAGAATCCTTATGGAACTACAAAAAATCGTTATGCAGGGAAAATAGTTGTGGGAAGAATCTACCGGTACCTAAATAAAGCATGAGACACTGATGATTTAAACTCGAAGAAGTGCTTCCAAATTCTCTCCACGACGATTTTTTGCTGGTCCTCTGAATTTCGTTGTAAGAACCCATAAACTGAGATAACTCTTATGGAACTATAAAAACAACCGCGTCGCAGAGAAAATAGTTGCAGAAAGCGTCTACCTGAATACAGCATCGAATACTGATGATTTGAAACTCGAGGAAGTGCTTTAAAATTTTCACCATTATTTTTTAGAAGTACACTTGAATTTAATTTTACATGAAATGCTCTCCCCAACGAATTTTTTCGGACAGCTGAATTTCGTTGCATAGAAACCCAACCGTTTTGGAATCAACGAAAATTCGTTATACTGCACAAAGAAAACTGTTATAGAAAGAGTCGAACTGTACATAGTTTCGGGCAGCATTGATTATTTAAAACTCGAGGAATTGCTTACAAATTCACTCCGAATTCTCACCACAGCGAATTTTTTCTGTAGCCCTGAATTTCGTTGCAGTGAACCAATATGGAATTTGAAAAAATTCGTTTATGCAGAGGATATCGTCGTATGCGGTCTTCCTGTATGTAATATGTTTTGTCACTAACGATTTTGAAACTCTACATTCCCTCCTTGAAAATTTTTCTGATCTTCTGGTTTTCGTTGTAGACGGAGACAGTTCACCTGCATCAATTTTTGCTCTCATGCGCAGGGCCGCGAATTTCAACAAAAAAATCGAAATTCGTCGCGGCACACAGTATGTACAAGACATTCAACACGGAAAGACGACAAAGCACACTCACCTGACAGGTCCCTGGCGGCAACTGTCCCGCCGAGCACGGAAAGAACGAATGCATTTGGCACGGCATCCCGCGCACGGCCTGGTTCGCCGCTGTGCAAATCGGTAAGGCACCTTGGGCTTGCTGGTACAGGCCGTTCTGTCGCGGCGCGAACGACATGGCGTTCACTGGCACCTGCAAAACAAAAGGCAAACACTCTCGTGAATCGCTAAATCTTTCCATCAATATTTGCCGTCGATTCGCATGCTGGGAGAAAAAAAAAAAAAAAAAGAAGAGCTAACGACTGCCTCCACATGGCAGAATTGAACGATAGAAATAGTCGTCCACTCCAAAGCACCACAGCAGAGCTTGGTTTCTCTTCTTTTTATAGGAAAAATGCAATGCTTTCTGTCATGTCCACGGTCTCCAAGTAAAATAGTTGGTTGTAAGAATGAAAGCAGTACAGTACATTTAAGATTTGGAAAACTGTATCAAAAAACTAAATTTTCTTACGACGTGGCAAAGCTTTTACATAAATATTTTGAACACTCGCTTTCACAACTTGGAAGACAAAATGAAGTTTTCAAAAAATTTCAGTGGATTGATTTACAGTATTGATTTGGAACACAACTTTTCTATGGGAAACGTCGCATTCGATCACAATTTTTTTTCTCAAGAACATCCTCGCGAGATGAATCGAATCGAATATTGCTCATAAATTATACGAGTTATCCAACTCTGGGTTCGATACGAACATAAAACGAAACCAATGTTTTGTCATTTCGCAGAACCTTCAAGAACTCCGCGGCTCAACCACAGGGGAATTTCATAAAAATATTTTAATCCAGAGGGGCGACAAAATCGAGTTCCTCGAAAGAGTTGGCGAAAAATTCTTGAATTCCCGGATCACGAAAATTTCACAAGCCGGAAGTTTTCCTCGAACTAATCGATACAAAAAAAGCGGAAACGTGAAGGATGACCAATTTCCGAAGCGAATGGAAATCAATCCGCACAATAAAACCCTGCTTTAGCCGTGCACGTTTGATTCGCCATTGTTCTTCTCAAGATCGCCACCATGGGACACAGACAGACAGACACACACTTGCAATGTACCGTATTTGAGAACAAACATAACTCAAACATTCTGATTTGACCGTAGAAAAAGAAAAAAATCGCGTGTTTTTACAGATTCCCGCAGCGTCTAGGAAGCCAGACTCCGCATTCCACGCGTCGCGATCCGAGGCAAAAAAAAAGTTTCTTCATCTCTTTCTCTCCCTCTCTTCTCCACATTCACGTGGATGACTCGGCTTCGAAGGATGAATGGCCTCTACGGCTTCATGAACATGTTCTTCCACCTCAGCTGTATGCATTCAAGTTTCTCCCCGGAGAGGGACAAGAAAAAGAAACGAGGCAGGAATACAAGAGGAATATTCCACAGCACTGCTGCCCTTCGCAGGGGCATCCAAAAATGAGTAACTTCCGAAACGGAACTTCCCGCGGGAATATGAACGCAGTCACGAGACTCGGGAGAATCATCCATCATGGAATATCTGCCTTCATTTTTTATCTCTCCCTTCTTTCATGAAGAAAAAATAAAATAAGCACACAAACGATCCGGAGAACGAATCCCACCCAGAACAAATTTCGCGAAACACAAGCGAGATAACGAATCGCTGCGAATCAGGCCAGAACATTTTCTTACAGGCGACAAGGAAATCGTTCTTTCCTCCGAACTGCTGTTTGAAAAGAAATTTTCTCGGGGTACTTGCTCTTAGTGCATCGTAAAGATAATTTAATGAAACGTTATTAGGTCTTACACGATGTATGGTTTTTATTCTATGTCACATGTGTGTTGGTGTTGGGGCAGTGTTTTTCTTTTGATGTATACTTGATAAAAAAAAATACTTGAGGTTATTCTGGTGAAACAGCAGCAGCAAGGCAAATGCAATAACGTACATATTTCGAGGTCAAGGTTCGATGTCCTAGACCAAATACGTTTTCTCAAAAAACCACATTGATGTCGTCCAAATTTTACTTAAGTGTCCCAGGTCAAAATTGAGCAGAGCTACTGCTCATTCGTAATCCGAGCGTCTATTTTCCAAAGTTTTTTTTTTTTAATTGCAGCTGACCGGCCGGAAAAATCAATACGATGATCTCAAGTTGGTTAATTACGGATCCTTATTCCACTTCCCGAGAGATTTAATTACTTTTTACACTCATGTTCGATGTAACCTCGACATTCTAAGAGATCTTTCCGTTCAGCTCGAGTATAACAAGAGGCCACATTCCATTAAGCGGGAGAGAGAGAAGTTTCCATCATAAACTAAAACAAACAAAGCCGACTTTGTCCCGTCAGTCATATCACAACTTGCGGGGATATTTTCTGCTTCTGTGTCGTTGCGAGCGTCTGTGAGAAAATAATATTTAAATAAAGCGTTACGCAGCGCAGACAAACACGAGTCGCATTTTTCTTCGCGACAAGCTCTCTCAGCTGTATCTCTCCATCTCTCGTCACGCTCCTCAACAACTGATCACAAAAGAAACCCGCACGAATAACAGACGAAACATTGCGCCACCGCCGACCTTTGAAAAAAAAAAAATGCAAGGGTTCCATCAAAGACTGACCAAATGAATTTAAATTAATCGAAGGTCAAAATAACCAATAAAACTCCGAAGCATGAACAGAGAGACACAACATCGCGTGGATGCCAACAAACGAGTCCCTTGATTCGAAGGTTTACTGCGGGCGAACCTCTTCCGCGTCGAACTTCGAAAAATTCGCAAACAAAAATTTAAAGTTGGAGAAACGAGCATTTTTGTTCCAGGAAAGATCACAGGAAATTGTGGGCCTTAAATTACTTCTAAGATGAGTTTAGAGGATGCTGAAGTTGGAGGCAAGGGTTTATTCGCTCAAAAGCCTTTCACTTCCTTTCAAGTCAGATCAAGCTACTATACATGACTATCGATTTTCTCTTCCTTGTATAAAACAAAATATTGAGCCAAAAAACCTCCAGAAAATTCAAGACATAAAGGTTCAAGGAGAAAGTCCTCTGAATCCGAAAGGTTTTTAATGCACTATTTTCAAAGGGATTTCATACAGGAACTTGAAACGGATTCATAAGGTTCAACTGTTGAACGTAATTCATGAAATTGTCAGCCAAACGAGTGCAAAAATTCGTCTTCACCCACATATGACATGCGCAATAAGTTTCCTCTTTCTTTCTTTCGCATTCATAATCCGGGCCGCGTCGAAAACGCGTCAGGGAAACCAGCCAGCCAGCATAACACACCGACACCGCGGGTCCCGCAGTGCCAGAACGCAGACACGAGCCAAGTTCAATACCCGTCGGCCGCGTAGGAAACCCGAAAACCTATCCGACCTGGCACAACGTCCCAGAGGGGATACGTTCTTACCGCATTAACGCGACTATAGGCCGCTCAGAGAGTGTTGGGAATTACAGTATTTATGGAAGCAGAAACGCTGGTTTCACACTGGCGCAAAACCTGACGATTTTCCTGCAAAAATCGTTAGTGTAATTTTTTAAAATCACACATTGCACTTCTGGGCGCATGAAATAAATTAGAGGGTTCTGCAGTTAAATTTACTTTACGTACGATTTTGACCTCACGAGCACCTGGTGGGTTCGCGTGGAAGTGAAATAGAAGTGCAAATTTTTGCAAGGGAGTGAACCCTACGTGGGAGAGTTCTTTGTACCTGGGCGTTAGTGTAGGCAGATCGAACCCACGAAAATGCCACGAGGACCAGGGCACATATCGCAATTCATTGGTTGGTCAGTACAGGCACTTTTCCCAACGAACTACAGTACCTCGCAATACTATATACGAGTTACACGCTTTGCGAGGAATTTCTCAGGGAATTTTCGCAGTCTCTGGGATTCTGATCTTCATGCACAATCTATGGCAAGATTTGTAATTTATTCATGTTTTTCCCAAGACTGAGATTCACGGGGAGAAGGTAAAAAGTGACCCCCAGCCAGGAAGAACAATTTAAGGAACATTTGACAATAGTTGAAATTATTACACTGGTCAGTCAATAAGGCATTGTGCATCGATTGTAACAATTTCGAAGCTCGCATGCGAGTTTTAAAAAAAAGGTCCACGAAAGATAGCGTTTGCCCAATTTCAATTTGTGAGATATAAAATCAGCCTCTCAAGCCAATGGAACGAGCACAATTTTGCCAAAATAGCAACCTTGCCCAACGCAAGATCGAACCCAAAATGTTACGCTTGCTCTTCTGTGCTTCAAATTTTTTTCAATACCTCCTTTTGCCGGAAACTTTTTCAGCTTTTCCGAAACTCGTTTTTAATGTGCACCATGCACAAATACCCCGCCCAGCGATGAGAACCGACACCCGTCAAGGGATTTCCCAGGGTCGAAAATAAAAAAATGTACAAAAATAAAAACCCGACTCGGCGACGCCAACACGGCCTCGCCCATTCCACCCCGTCGCTGAAATCACGCAAAAAGGATAGAAGACGACAAAAAAACCCCATGTTTAACTGCACCAGTTTGCCTACATTCAAGGAAAAGGGCTTCGAGAGAGGGAGAGAGGGAAAATCCCGTTAGAAACCTAGAAAATTTTTTCTTCATATTTTCCGACAGCAGCCTCCAGTTGTCGTCATCTCCGTCGTCGACTACTCGAGGATCAACTCGTCGCACCCCCCAGTGCCACGAGTTTCCATCGTCACCGTCATTTCCAACGACGACGTCGAAGCACACGCACATTCGAAACACCCACATACTCGCACACTCACGTAGGGATTCACAAGCTACCGCAAAAGAAAAAACTGGGACAGCAAGTAAGGCACGCATTTTTATGTAATCATCATCCTATCCTGTCACCGCGAATCCCAATGCAGCTGAGTTTGGCATAACGAGAAGGCAATTGACGAATTATAATCAGATAAATTCTGCAACTCAAGGTAGAATCAAGGCCCAGTGAGCAACGTTCACAGAAATAGGCTTAGTTCAGACAGGAAACAAATCTTTGTGACTACATTAAGAATTTTAATTACACGGTCACCAAAAGTCAAGGAGGTGCTAAAATTGTGTGAATACAACAGACCGCAGACACACTTAAAAGTTAAAATACCGGAACGGAAATGCGGCGAATGCACACACACGCCTGAATTCAAACAATGAAATGTCAGGAATTCCGATGAATTCAAGATAACAGGATGTTCCCCAAAATTTAAAAAATACCTAAATAACACCAAAGATCATCTATTGAAAAATCTGAGTGCTCATCATTCCACGCAATTTTCGACTGCCTCATTTTCCCGTGATTTTAATCCTGTTCAACCACATGATCGCAAAAATGGGCCAGAATTTGAGCCATGCCACCTTATCACACGCTTTCAAAGCTGTTTTCTCACGAAGAAAATTATCGCAAAAAAATATGTGCGGCAAAACGGGATTTTTTCGGATGCCATGGAAAAAAAAACGAGAAATTCCAAATGCGCAAGTGTCAACTGAAATCAACTCCACGAGAAACCTAGAACTGAAACTTATTCCGAATGAAGCTCGACTCGACGACAGAAATGCTAACAATGCATTCTTCATGAACCTGAGTCACTCAGTTGACTTCCGATGACGAATGATTCGCGTCCTTACATGCACAATGGGAGTGGCGCTAATGATATGCAAATTAATCCCGACGATAATCCATTAATCACGATCGCTTTTACAACACAGTTTCCCTCAAGTTGTCATTAGAAGTACTGTATTCATTTATAACATTTCATTCATTTTCCGATGTGCCATCAAACTGATTCTGTTAATATGCTACATTATATGCGTCAGGGGACAAACATATTTTTTAATACTGCACCGTACAGTACTACGAACACAAGAGGGAAAGATTGGATCTCACGGAGCCAAACATGGATAATGTCAGAGGCGATGGTGAAGTAATGCTTTCGAAAAGGCGTTCGAGCATACCCTAGTACAGTACTTTTCAGCCTCTTTTTGTCTTTTCCCCTCGCCTCGTTTCGAGAAGACGATGTCAGGATAGAAAAGCTTTCCTATCCTTAAAGCGACAAGTGCGGAAAACTTCGCACCGAACCTCCCACATAAAACGCAAAATGCGGGTCGCAAGCAAGCATGACACACGCCGACAGGCGATAACAGTATCAGTGATACTCCATTCGATCAACGCCGAACTGGCGAAAGCTTCGCTCTTATCCGCGTCGATTTCCACGACGACGACGACGACGACTCGGGGGGATATGATCACAAATGTTCTACCGACATTTTCATCAAACACGGAACTAGACATTTAACGTTCGTGTCCATTCAAAAAGGGATCATCGAATAGTTGGCGGCGGCACCGGGCGACGAAATTAATCCATCAGCGAAAGCGATGGAACCATACTGATCTTTTCATTCATTCAAGCGAAGGATATTCTGATCCGGATGCTGATTCGACACTTCAGGCCGTTTTACCCACGCTGAATATTTTTCCCTCATCCTTTTTGAGTGAACATCATTGGGTTCAATTAGAATCAGAGGCCATAAAACGTCGAATTGTTCCCAGGATTAAAAATCATCACAATATAACCCTGAAGTACAAGAATACGAAATCAAATGTAACGTTGGAGCTTCTTCTATCCTATTTCTGAAAGCTAAATATCGAAATCACGAATTCCGAACTTAACGCGTTTCTTGAAGTTTAAAATTGCCCTTAGAACATATGCATCATGAAACATTTTTCACGAAACTCGATTCAACAGGCCAAGGTCCAACGATTTACAGAAAATGTGGTAAAATATCGCTTTTCGCTGTTGCACACTCAAAAGAAATACCATGCACCTCTTTAAATTACACTGAGTTTGAAAGATCTTTTTCTACAAATGGAGGTTCGCCCATCATCAGAATTCCAGCAATTGCAACGAGTCACAATAAGTACGATTTACAGAGGATTTAAAACACATGTTTTCTTTCCATTCATCAGCATGGAAACCTGCAGAATTTCCACTTTTTAAAAATCCACGCGCAAAAGCCCGAATCTAAAGAGCTCGCCAAAAAATATTCGGTACATGTGCGCATATTTCGCGCTTATCGCACTTATTCTCCGCGAAGCATCAGCTATCTGAGGTGGATCTCAACCTAAGCCCCGAGAGCCTGAGAAAATTTCACGCTCGGGAATCCAAAACAAACTACGACACAAGAATCCCACAAAACACCCGGAAATTTCCGCGTCGAGAAACGCTAAGCCCCGGGTTGAATCCGGAAACAGATCGACTCAGTCCAGACACGCAACGATAACGGTAACCACATCAATCAAACCGGATCCCCGACCTTCAACGAACACAGCACCAACAGAGCAACGGTAAAAGGGCACGTTTGCCTTGACCTGAGGTCGTGCCCCGCGGGCAACAAGCAGGAAGAAGTAGATATTAAGGATAAAAAAGCCCGCGAACACGCCGAAAAATACGATCAAAACAAGGACAACATATTCTATACAATATTTCGAGGGCGAGAAATTACCTTTTATAAAGCAAAGAACGTCGACATAAAATCAACGAAGCAAAAAACATTTCGCATTACTGTGCTTCCGATTATGAACAAATTCAATCGGTAGTGAAAAACACGTGAAAAGTAATTGTTTTCATTCTATTCGATATTCCCTTTTCTTCCGATCAGATTACTGGAAAAGGCAAGCGAGACAGGTTGAACTTCTGAAAATCTTTATACAGTTCACAACAATCAACTGTAGCAATGGCAGCAAGAGTATTTCTGCCACTCCGATTGTGCGGAATTTTGTGCAAATATTTCCTGAACCTGACCTACATTAGAGTGGGTTCCGCACAACCGAACTTATGTGTTCCCACGTGCGTTTCGTTGTGCAAAGTTTTCGTGATGCGAAAAGCGAAGAATTTTCTCTTGAAGTTGCACAGGAAATTACAGTACTAAATTCGTCCCAGACGCTCACCGGAACATCCCGACGAAAAATACAATCTTCGTATTTTTCAGATAAAAATTTGAAGTCAACATTTTTTAAATCAGATATTTGAAGTACTCTAACAACTTCTTGTTCTCGACTTACGGGATTTTACAAGTTTCAAAGACACTATGGACGAAATGGACGAAAAATAAACCTTTTTTCTTCCTCATTAAATTGACTTTTAAAATACGAAATTTAAATTCAAAATGTGATATAATTTGAACATATTTCGGTCTTAACATTTCATTAATTTGAATCACTTCTTTCCATTTAAAAAGTTCGCAAGGCGAAATTTGCATTGTGTGGACCTGCCTTAATTCAGGGATTTATTGTCACTGCATTGCCCAAAAAATAAGCTGGTAGCATTCGAGGTTTTGGTTGCGGCAGTAAAATTTGATTCAAAATGCAAATTCTTACTCAAAAATCAAATGCACGCAAAAGAAAGACCGTGGTTTCAGAACTTCACACGACCATCGAACAATTTTCAAGCGTGTTCATGCAAGCATCTGGCCATGAACCAAAAACGTTCTTCCCCAGAATAAAATAAAAAAAACTGTATTCTCCCTGACGAAACTTCTTCCGGCTTCCCTTCCGGTTCGTATATACTTTACAAGTTTACAGTAGAAGTAAGATGTAAATATCCTTTTTTTCGTAGCCTTCACAGCGCCACAGAAGGCGTAACGGTCGCGATGCGAAGCCACGATTTCGGGGATTCGTGTCGTTGATGCGACCTTCGCGGTCTACTGGCTGCAGGGTTTCGGGATGCTGGGCGAGTCATCCCCACTTCCTCCATGTCCAAAGTCACCGGTTTGCTAAGCTATTAGTTTTAACCACCGAGATTCTCCTCAGCAATGAATAGGATGATTTTCTTCCGCCGTTCACCTCACTCGAGGCGGCTTCTTTCTTCTTTCGAGCCCGCCATGGACTGAGAAGGTCTCGCGCAACTTCCGGACATCTTCGATGTCAACGAACTCAATGCCAGATATAATGATCAATGAACCCTCGTCAAGAAGTCATAAATAACGGTGATCAAGAGGATACGATTTTTATTCAGGTATCAGATTCGCATAAAAACTTCTAGTTTCCGGCTTTCACGATGATTGAAAAACGGATGAACACATTAAATTACTGAGGATAATTAAAACGCAAAAATCTGGACTAAAAGTGAACAATCTGTAACATGAAGTGCAACCGTGGGAAAGTGTCTGACGATTTTTTTTCTGCTACTTTTCGAGTGACAAGATAAGACTCATAAGTTTCTTGCAAGGATACGGAAGTGAGCTCTTTTTTTTACGAAAGAAAAAATCTTAGCCAACACGAAACATAAATTTGCGGAATTTACAAAGAATATTCTACTAAATAAAATTGTTCAATTGAACTTCTCGAAATGCGGCGATTGTTTTTTTCATAGAGCATTCGTTCAATCATTACAGGAACACTGCAGCACGCTCAATGGTAGAAAAAAATATAATTCAGGGTTTATTTCTGTGGAACATACAGGACTTTCGATATGCATACTGTAAATTCAACTTGTCTTTTTAGTTCGAAGGTTGAAAGTACGCTGCTTCGCATATTTGCTTAAACGGCACAAAAGGAATAACTTGGTCTACTCGACTTTCTCAACTAAAAACCATGCCCAGAAAGGCAGGACTTCTCGCTTCCAGCGACACGAAGAATTCGTCTACCCAATTCGGTGCAAAATCAACAAGATCGAAAATCGAAGTTTTCTGCACAAAGCGTCTTTCCCCACCATCGGATGGTAAATTTGCGTTCTCTTGTTCACACGAGAGCTTCGCGCTGAGCTTCTGCACAAACTCTCCACGGCCTCGAAATTATTTCTCTTCCAGCTCGTCACGATTCGATGAACTTTTCCAAGGACCTGCCACGGTCCAATGTCCTCCCAAGAATCGCTTTCCCGAGTCCAAGCTCAGATAAAAAGCGATTACCCACCGAGGGATTTTCGAGGGGCGGGAGAAGGGTGACAAGCATCCGACCTACGTGAATTCGACCTATCCTCCAAAACCCTTCTTAATGAGCTTATTAATCCTCTCATTTTTCCAAGACGAGCATCTGACCCATGACTTAATCCCTATCTCGCGCGCCAAGCTTTCGACCTATACTTTGTGTGGAACGAAGAAAACAGCTGCGAAGTTAAAAAACAATTTTATTCAATTTTATTTCAAACAAATTCATAAAATAACAAAATGAAAACTAAAAATTGATACTGTAATAACAAACAATCCGAGGGTAATAACAAACAATCCAAGGTACGGTTCAGTGCAGTAAAAACATAGAAAAGAAAAACGCCAAAAATTTCAATGATTATCACCAGTAGCTGCTTTTTTTGCAGCTTTTCGATCTTCCTTCATAACTACAGAGTCTGGTGTACTGTACGCAATGCTCTCAATGTAAGAACGGGGGTTGCGCAAATGAAATTTGCTCAACAGCTGACAAAGTCTATTTGACCTTTCAATATACTTGAGATTCTTACCGGGAAGTGGACCACCTAACTCCCTGTCAACAAGTTTTGATGTCATTTTCAACCAAATCCCTTACACACTTCTAACAAAAAGAAATTCATTTCTCTCAACGCGAGTCCAAAGTCATCAATAATCTATAAATTTAAAAAATGAAATAACATGCAACATGTTGCAAAGCGGGTTTATGACTTACTTCTTGACAAACATTTTCACAAATTTGAAAAACAGGTTGATTGATATTTTTGAAATCACGTACCAATGACTTAACCCGCGATATCATTTTATATTCTTCCATTTCTGGCTGATCATGTCAGTGAGTGTCATCAGACATACCATCTTTGTAGAAAAACTTCCCTTCTTGCAAGTGACCCTTAGCACTACAGCCAGTTGTCAAGCAATTTCCACAATGTACAGCAATGTTGCCATTGGAATGCAGCACGTATTGCTTCAGATAAATGAAGCCACCAGCAAGAAAACCGTGGCCACCATGAAATAATCAACATTGAAATAATCCATTACTGCACCAAAAATTCAAAGATTTTCAAAATTTCAAGAATCTTGCAATGTGGTGCTTCAAGACAATATATGCACCACAATGATGTCATTGGATTTACAAGTGTTACCAGACTATGTTTAGGTTAATTCAAACTGCTATGGCAGCCAGGTTTATGCCCCCAATCC
The DNA here is from genome assembly GCA_905338405.1 of Notodromas monacha. Taxonomy (NCBI): domain Eukaryota; kingdom Metazoa; phylum Arthropoda; class Ostracoda; order Podocopida; family Cyprididae; genus Notodromas; species Notodromas monacha. The sequence goes on along the minus strand of CAJPEX010001490.1, from coordinate 1,910 downwards.
TGATTAAAGTTACGCTTGTTTGTGATTTGGAAAGCGTTTTTATATTCTTCCATTTTTATATTCTTCCCGCAAAAGTCAAATAGAATTTGTCAACTGTTCAGCAAATTTCATTTGCATGACCCCAGTTCTTATATTGAGAGCATTGCGTACAGTACACAGGACTCCGCAGTTATGAAGAAAGATCGAAAAGCTGCAAAAAGCAGCTGCTCGTGATAATCATTGAAATTTTTGGCGTTATTTTTCTCTGTTTTTACTGCACTTAACCATACCTCGGATTGTTTGTTATGACGGTATCAATTGTTATTTTCATTTTGTTATTTTATAAAAATTTGTTTGAAATAAAATTTTTATTTAACTTCGAAGCTGTTTTCTTTGGTCCACACAAAGGATAGGTCAAAAGCTTGGCGCGCAAGATAGGGATTAAGTCATGGGTCAGATGCGCGTCTTCGAAAAACGAGAGGATTAATAAGCTCATTAAGAAGGGCTTTGGGGGATAGGTTGAATTCACGTAGGTCGGATGCTTGTCACCCGTCAGATGCTCGTCTTGGAAAAACGAGAGGATTAATAAGCTCATTAAGAAGGGTTTTGGAGGATAGGTCGAATTCACGTAGGTCGGATGCTTGTCACCCCACCCTAGGCATGCATTTTTCGGGGCATTTCTGCTTCTGATTCATTACAACAAAAGAATACCTGGAAATCCTCGTACGGATTTTCATGGCTGGTTCCTATGTCTTATTTAAAGTACCTTACTTGGACAACAGTAACCCTTCTGAAGTACGATGACTAATAATAATATACTATATACAAGTATATGATAACGTATTATCCAGCACTGTCGTACTTTTTGAACACGATTAGGAATTATGTCTACATGAAATTAAAAATAAGGTTCGAACTTTACATATATCTGCGGGAGTGTCAATTTCGGTCATCCTTATCACTAATGAGAAGGGGGAAACCGTATACACGCTAAATAAAATTAATATTGGCAATGTAGACGTTTTGCAGGTTTTTTCTATACAGTACTGTATTAACAAAGTCTCTCGTGAGTTTGTGTTCGTTCTTTTCTGTTTAAATATTCACGTGATGGTTTAGACTATTCTTAGAACTTGAAAGAAGCTGGAAGATAGCTTATAACGACTTATTTTTGAGGTTGAACATAGTTTATGACGATATTTTTAATTCTTAGCGAGCATTTTTCGCCGAAAAAGAATAATAGAAAATCGTCCACTGTATTTCAAAAATATTCGGCAGTTACAGTGTACAGTACAATTATACTGTAATATACGAGGGTTGGTTCATAAATTGTGAGACCTTTTGAAATAGATTCAGCGGAATTTCAAAATTCCCAATTCATTTGGACTCGCACAGCCACATCATTTGGCAACACTTCAGTGCTGTTCAACATACAGTATTATCCGCCAATTTTTATTCTTTTTTCATGTAATAAAACTCAAAGATCAAAACAGTGCCGAAAATCGAGTTCCGTTAGTTGATTATAGGCACACTGTGACTTTTGGCTTTTCGCAACAGTGAATTTTGGCACTGTTTTGATTGTTGAATTTTTATTGCACAAAAATGCGTTGAAATTGGCGGATAGTATGTTGAACTGCACTGAAGTGTTGCCAAATGAAAGGGCTATGCAATTTAAACAAAGGAAGTGTTGAAATTCCGTTTGATCTATTTCAAAAGGTCTCAACATTTATGAACCAACTTTTGTATATGACGGTTACAAATAGTAGATCATCACATATTTCGTTCTCCCATTTTTTTCTGGGCTGTTGCCAATTTATATGATTTGTGATTTTGCATAAAATTATTGCTTAAATCTGAAAATAGCCTCCAATCTAAAAACAACGGCCTGCAAAAGCCGAGCGCCACTTCTTAAATAATTAACAATTAATAAGTCC
>CAJPEX010001489.1:45981-56413 GCA_905338405.1 Notodromas monacha | reverse complement strand
GAGTGACGCAGTGTGACTAATGCTCCTTGGACCCTCCACTCCTGGTTGTAAAAACCCAGCCTTGTTCTGCAAACAGCTTTGTGCTCTTGTTTCAACGCTTGTTTTCCTGCTGGGCTCGAGGGGGGGGTTTCGAAAAGTTTGCACCCCCACGATTTGTGCCGAAAGTTTAAACGGAAAGCGACCTTTTATGGCTGAAACAGTCGTGGCGGACGGGGGGAAAAACAAAGTTGATGGACGAAATGATCATCGCCAATCCATTTTTTTTTTTTTCAGAGTGTTCCAACAATTGAATCTCTGATGCATTGTGTTACGAAAGGTAACGTGAATCGATTTCAGGGCTGCTGTTCGAATGGGGCCCTGTTTTTGAAGAATGGGGGATTTTTTTGCCAACATTAAAAAAAATCAACTACCCGATTTTATGGCACTCAATATTTTTAAATTGTTTAAATTTCCTTCGCGAAATTTCACCGAGCTTGTAGACGTCTTCCTCAATTCTCTCTAATTGACCTATGACGAACTTGAAATCGGGAATGCACACAAAAATGATAAACAATATTTTTTGCTGTGAATAACTGTTTATCATTGGACCACAGCATAAACGAAAATTCGTGACAAGACTTTGTGGAACAGATTATTTCCGAATTCAAATAAATCCAGAAATATTTTTAGTCCTTAGTTATCAATTTAAATTTAATTATTAATTTCAAATCCTTTCCATACAGGCGTGAAATTGTTAAGCTCAGATACAACCTTCAAATTCGAGATTTTCAACCCAGAATATTCAACGCAGCAATCCCAAGAGTTAGTGCTAAAGATTTAAAACAAAAATTAACATGTTTTGTAATTGTTATGATGAATTCATCAAGGATGTGTCTGAAAATATAATAGATGTGCACAAAAACATACTGTAGTTAGATTCCTTGTGAACTATACATTCTCGAAGTTTACTTTATTCTACAAGCCTTCTTGGAATTTTTCAGCTTAAATTTAATAGGTTATTCTTGTGTAAAAGTCGAATTTTCCCGAATATTTCCCGTTTTCGCAACCTGAGGGGGTTTCTTCGATTGAAAAAAAATTTTTTACTGCATCACGGATGTTCTGAAAATTTATTATTTTCTGAAAATTGGCATCTGGAATTTTGTTGGTTCTCTCGGTCTATGGGCAGATTTTCCTTTCTTGAATTTGCCATAAAGTGAAACCTACGCTATTCTAATTCTTGATTCATAGTATTCCCAAGTCACCAGATTTCTTATACGGTAATATTGTATGAGATTATTTTTCGAAAGCGTATGGAAAAACCAAGGAACCGAATGTGACCTTCACTATCAACTTTGTGTCCAAATGGAAACGTATACAAAAGAGCACAGTTTTAAGCCAACCACAGATAAATCTATGAGGAATAAGGAAAGCTTGAACTTTAGAGGTGAGAACTGCTGGATTGTTGTTGTTAAATACTGTATTGGGACTAATTAAATAAATAATTTATCTAGAGATTTTTAAAAACTTCACCCTGTCCACGACTAATCGAAATGTTCGATATATTTCCCTAAATCTCAATCTGCAAACTGCCCCAATTTACTTGAGTGATGTTCTCCCTGAGGTAAGACACACGCCTTAAATTTTTTTAGCTGACATTTTGGAAGAAAATGTTTCTCTGTATAAGAGCCACAGACCCAAGTTATCGATGATTTTTGTTGGTAAAATTCAAGGAACTATTACAGTTGGCATTTTAAATTTATCCTCAGCTAACAGATGAAAGCAATTTCATTTTTACTGCATTTGTTTGATATATTCCATCTATAAATGTTATGGATATGATGACTGCGGATTCAACAAAAACCTGCGTCCATACCTTTCGAAATAATGTTCATGAACATTTCATCCTGACGCACTATCCATTTTTTTTACAAATCTGCGGAAAAAGAAAAATGCGATACTTTGGCAAATAAATGCATTAAGTACTTTTTTGCGACCATCACAAGCTTAACTCAGTAATTACCGTATTATTCATATCGTGGCAGCTATAAATCGACTACGACATGCACCAGCATTTTTACATTTTTTCCCCAGAAAAATGCATACCTTCGTGTGACTTTCCATCGGATTTCCGGTCCGAAGTTCGGTGTGTGTGTTACAGTACTTGTGTGAGTACGGATAACTTTGTTGCAGCTGCTATACAAGCCCTCAACAATAAAATGGCAATTCATCGGTTGCAAGAGAATCCTCAACCTATCTAATAATACCGTAGCGTATATTTTCAGATATTTTTTTTTTAATGTGCTGGACAGAAAAAAAAACGGAAGACAGGATGAAACTGAAAGAAAGGTGGGTTCCTTGGTGCCAGTTATTTTTGCTTTATTTTTTTCCCTCCTTGGCTGAGGCCAAGTATATATAGTTCGGAAAGTTCAGTGAGCTTTGAGGAAGACCCCTTTTTGTCTGGTCCACGACTGCGTGCTGAAGGGTGGTGGGGGATTCAGCTGATGGGCTCTTGAGTTGATTGGAATTCGGTTGAGTGGAGTGCCTGGGCAGAGAGGCCTGGTGGTCGACGCGGTGGCGGAAGGAAGCAAGAAAAATAATAAATAAATATATATACAGTATAAAGAAAATCTCTGCGAATTTTTGCCCATTTGCCTCGGAATAATGGACTCCTCGTGGAACGAGTTATTCGCACTGCTTCGGAATCCTGCCTTTTATTTTATTTTTATATTTTCTCCTGCTGGTGTTTGAAAGAAAAGACGCGAGATAAACAGAAAAAAAAGGCTGAGTATTTATACAGAACGAGGAAAAACAATTATTCTACACCGTCGTATACTATACGCGTTCTCCATGAATAAGTCCATTCACCTCTTGTTTCTACACTTTACATTCCTGTTTTAGAATATTTTGTGAACAGGCCGGCGTGGGAAATATACTCCTTTTTTTGGTTTCATTGGTAGCATCAGGTCAGCCCTTAGTTATTTGAAGTTTCTTCGTCTCTCAATGCCAGGAAAACGATTGAATAGCTTTCTTTATTCACGTACCGTACTTGGATATTAATACGTAGGAAGTTTTTACTGGAGATTTCTCGAAAAAAAACATTAATTTATCAAGGATCATGCCTTTGTTAACGCTGATGATGGATTGAAAGCAATTCAAGATTATATAAAATGTATTTCGAAATTTCGATGCAATCCCCGCCGAGGAATACAGTATCTTAAAATACTCCGTCAGAATAGAAATTAAATTCTAGATCATTGCGACACAAGACATTTTTATCCCGCGATGAATACGACGGAAAATGGCATCTGAAAAATGTTTTCCAAAAGATGTAAGAAAATTAGAGAAGGATGAAAGAAAAATAAATAAATCGATGGAAGTTGAAACCTTTACATAAAATTCTTGCCATTTGAACAGTAGCATCAGTCCGGTCATATTTATAATCGGGGTCGTTGTCGCTTCCTGCCAAGCAAAAAATGAATTCATTTCCAATCGAAACTTTCATCAAAAGAGATCATACGATTAAGAATTTTGCTTCGCTATTTTGAAGAGTTCCCCGGCCTGGAATATCTTGAAAAAATCCTTCAAAACACGATTAAATTCTGCACAGATCATCGCGACAAATTTATTTATTTTTCTTGCTAGATAAAACCGACGGGATACTGCATCTTGAAAATATTTTTTTAAATGCAAAAATCAGAGAAAGGCAAAAGAAAAACCAAATCGATGTAAGGGGAATCACTATTATATAATGCTTGTCACTTCTTCAGTCGCCTCAGGTCGGTCAATTTTATTATTTTTTACTTTCAATATCGTTGTATCTTCGCCTGCGATCAAAAGAATCAAATAATCTTGGATTCAAACTTTCTTTAGAAGAGATCAAAGAATACAAAAAAGTCGAAATTTTGATGAGTTCCCCCGAACTGGAATATTTCGAAAAAATCCTTTATCAAATCCTTGTCACTTATGCAGTAGCATCAATTTTTTATTGGCCATTTTTTATTTTTTTACTTTCAGGGTCTTTTTGTCTTCCAAGCCAAAAATCGAAAAATTTACAATTGAAACTTTCTTTATTGGAAATCACATAGAATCAAGAAAATTGAGTTGAGCTTTTGATGAGTTCCCCGACATGGAATATCTCGAAAAACTCCTTCAAACCCACAATTAGACTCTGTATACAGATCATTGCGACAAATTATTTTATTCCTGCTGGATAAACGTGACAAGTATCAGAAAAAAATGTTTTCAAAATATGCAGGGAAAAATCTTGAAAAGGCCAGGGGGGGGGGGGGAAGGAGTGGAACTGAAGAAAAGGTGAGTCTCTTATAACCAGTTGCAACGGTAAACATCGTAGTCCAGCCAGGGAGCCCCTTGGGACTTGAGGTTCTTAGGGTCATTGATCGTTTTTACTACGCTCGAAGTAAGCAAGGCGCAGGGCTCCCCGGCTTCGAAGAGCCGACTTTTATCCCTGCCTTGGCAATCCTTTTTTTTTTCCTTCTTTCCTCTCGTCTTCTTTTCCTTCTATGTACTGTATTTTCATTTTTTTCTTTGGCACTCAGTTCAAGCAAAATGCGCTCGTTTTTTTCCGGGGGGAGGGGGGGGGGACGAAACGAGGCTCGACTGTTTATAAATTCAGCGGACTTGTGAAATATCGGCCTGAAGTCCGCGGTAATGATGAGACGAGGAGAAATCTCCGGGGAATGGTCGTTATCGGGATTTTTTCCCTGGATTCTTCCGGGCAATTGGTTCCCATTCTTGACTTCTCTAAGGCCTTTTTCCCCCCCTATCTTTTTTTTTCTATTCGGAAAAGGCCCTAAATGTGGCTGAATATGAATTTTTTGAGACTAACAATTTTTCCATAACTCACTCCTTTCTTCTGGTGAGGGTTTCAACAAACCCACGCAAAATGGATCCGAAACTGGATGCGTCATTAGTATTCATTTTCTAGCATTTTTTTTTCCTTCACGAAGCAAACTGCACAGGATAGAAATCGAGTTAATATGAAGAAATATCCAAATGTTTTACATTGCATCCAGTTTTAATTTTTTTATGCCATTATTACAAGAAATTGTCTTATATAATGACTCCGGGGAATAGATAGAAGTCAAAACTTGTGGAAACTCCTGGAATAATCTCAAATGAGTTTGATAAATATATATTAAAACAGAAGCTTAGCTAGGGCTATAAAGAAAACCATGAAAGTACCACTGTATATGTCATAAGAACTTTTGCAGCATCCTTTAAGCGGAACCTATAACAACTAGAAATCATGAAGAGTAGCAACATTAATAAATTCGAGATGAACAGTATTTGATATTTCGAGAGGGACTGCGTCCAGTTGCACGTTGGTAGCTGTAAAAATCATCAATTTTTGCGATATAAAAAAGGAGAATCTTTTCGTTATAGTAAGCCAAAAATCGTTGAGGCTACTTAAAACTTTGTAAATTGGAGATAAAAAAGTTATTTTTGAAATGCCACGGAAAGTTGCTTACTGTTTAAAAACTATTTTTCAAATTTAATTTTTAAGTTTTGTGGTTTCGGAATTTCTGAAAAAATGAATGCATATTAATATGAGTTCAGGTATCTCTAAAGTGCAACGAAATCTTGAATACTAACGCGAAAATAAATGCGTCAATAGTTTCCAAGTACGCAGAAAAAAACCTTGTTATTGAAAGGCATAAAAAGAAACATTTTATTTGGAACCAATAAAATTTCTTGGCTTGCCTCGAATGCCACCAAAAAGTATTTTACTCTCCTTTTCTTGAATAAATTCAATCTTAATACGAATACAGCTGCAGCAGTTTTTTACTTGCAAGAATGAACCCCGATCAACCCTTTTATTTGTTTATTTTTCGTCATACTTTCCATCAAAAAAAAAAATTAGCCCATACTCGTAAAATAGAGTTATTTTCTGGAAGTCGGAAGAAAATTCTTTTGAGCGGGTTGAAATTCGAAGACAAGACGTTTAATTTTTCATCGATGATGAAGGTAAACATGACGTTACAATATGTTTATTTTGGATGACGCATCTAAAAACAACCTTGCTAAAACGCAAAAAAAAACACAAAAGATCCCCTTCCCATCAGGTTCCCGAAAATGTCGAAACGTTTTCCGCCTTTCTTCTTCAAGAAGCGGAATGTTCAAAAACACGAAACACTGAAGCAGTTTTCACTCGCAACAATGAACCACCATCCAGCTCTTTATTTCTCATTTTCCCTCTTCTTTTTATTTATACTCATTACAGTATTTCCGACCACAAGAAGTTTTTTTTAAGCTTTTTTATTTGTCTCCACCACCTTTCGTCTCCCTTTTAGCAAAGTCGCCCACAACTACTTCGGCCTAAAGGGTTCCGTGGGTAAGTCGCTCTGAAAAGCCGTTCGAGCTGGGTCATTTTTTTTTCTTTTCTTTCTTTGTATGTATATAGCTGTTCGTTTTCTTTATCATTTCCACACGGAACGCATTCGCAACGGCGTTACAAGGACTATAGGAAAACGAGACGAAAGAGGAGGGATATAAAGGAAGAATCGCAGAGACATACGTGTCATATATATGACAAATATAGTACGAAAAAAAAATCCTCTGGTCTTCATATGATGTTGATGAGAAAGAACTGGACTCGTATGTTCTTCGAGCACTAACCCACACTCCTTCTTTATCAGTCGTGTCAATGAACCCCGAGAAATACATAAGCTTTCGCAGAGTTTTCTGGAATTGGAGGCAAATTCGCAATGCTTGTCTGCTACTTTTTCTCCAAATATATAGCTGTGAGTGCGGTGTCTGATTCTTTCGTCCTGTCAAAACTTGCAATAATTTTTACGTAGTATTTTATTGTAAAGTCGGGTGGTTTAATCGCTTCACCCTTTTTGCATTTTTTTTCTGAACGAATACACTTTCATCAAGTTTATGATGAAAGAAAATAATAATTATGCTTTAAATGATCTCGGCGAAACAGAAAACTGCAAAAATTCGCCCATTTTCGGCGTACAATTCAACAGAAAGACTAGAATTCATACATTTTCGGGTCCGGTGAAACATTGTGTATTGCATTATTTTCGTGGCACTCGATCCATTTCAGGAATACTTGCTCAATTCTTTCAAGGTCTAAGAACAACAAATTATTTCAAAACTCGAACCTTAATCTGGTGAATAAAAAAAGCTTTAAAATATAGGCCACAGAAGGTCCCAATAAATTAAATCCCTTATCCGAAGGTTTTTCCAGTTGAAGCACTGGGTTTTACGGTCTCAAATCTAAACATCAAGCTGGTTCTCAAAAAATGTTTCGATGCACTGAATTTTTCAACATTTTAATTAAGAATCAGCTCTCGGAAGTTATGCATGCATTGAAGAAATGGGAAATCATTGCGACATGATTTAGGCATCCACGATAATTTGGCAAGTGAAAATTACAGATTTTGAAGGCCGGAGATGATCAAGAAAAAACTTCACGAGGATCTGCTCATTTATTCCAAGTTTTAATATTGCTTCTAAAATTTATTTTTACCTATGTGAACTGCTTGAGTCCTTGAACGAAATTATATTTGCTTATATTAATAAATTTGTAGCTCAGCCATAATTCAGAAATAAAATTTACTCTCCAGCATGGTGCCCGGATTAATTTCCAGAAACTTNTTAGTATTCATTTTCTAGCATTTTTTTTTTCCTTCACGAAGCAAACTGCACAGGATAGAAATCGAGTTAATATGAAGAAATATCCAAATGTTTTACATTGCATCCAGTTTTAATTTTTTTATGCCATTATTACAAGAAATTGTCTTATATAATGACTCCGGGGAATAGATAGAAGTCAAAACTTGTGGAAACTCCTGGAATAATCTCAAATGAGTTTGATAAAATATATAATTTTGTCTTCGAATCGATCCCGATATTTCTTTTGGTACTTTCATGGTGACATATACAGTATTCTTGAAAACGTCGTAGGAAATTCGCCTTGGATATTGTTGATCTTTAGTACTTCTCATACGGCATTAATAAATTCGAGATGAACAGTATTTGATGAGAGGGACTGCGTCCAAGTATACGTTTGTAACTGTAAAAATCATCAATTTTTGCGATATAAAAAACGGATAATCTTTTCGCTATAGTAAGCCAAAATCGTTGAGGCTACGTCAAACTTTGTAAATTGGAGATTTAAAACAATTATTTTTGAAATGCCACGGAAAGTTGCTTACTGGTTAAAAACGATTTTTCAAAACTAATTTTTCAGTTTTGTGGTTTCGAAATTTTCAAAGTCCCTGAAAAAATAAATGCATATTAATATGAGTTCAGGTATCTCTGAAGTGCAATGAAATCTTGAATACTAACGCGAAAATAAATGCGTCAATAGTTTTCCAAGTACGTACACAGAAAAAAAAACCTTGTTATTGAAAGGCATAAAAAGTTACATGAGATTTGGAAGCCATAAAATTTCTTAGCATGCCTCGAATGTCACCAAAAATTATTATACTGTACTCCCCTTTTCTTGAATAAATTGAATCTTAATACGAATATGCCTGCAGCAGTTTTTTTACTTGCAAGAATGAACCCCGATCAACCTTTTCATTTGTTTATTTTTCTTATTACTTTCCATGACAAGAAAAATAAGCACATACTCGTGAAATAGAGTTTCTGGAAGTCGGAGGAAAATTCGTTTGAGCGGGTTGAAATAAAAAGACAAGACGGTTAATTTTTCATCGATCATGAAGGTGAGCATGACGATAAAATGTGTTTCTTACGGATGACGCATCTAAAAACAACCTTGCTAAAATGCAAAAAGCAAGACAAAATATCCCCTTCCCATCAGGTGTCCGAAAATGTCGAAACGTTTTCCCTTTCTTCTTCAAGAAGCGGAATGTTCAAAAACACGAACCGTTGAAGCAGTTTTCACTCGCAACAATGAACCACCATCGAGCTCTTTATTTCTCATTTTCCCTCTTCTTTTTTTTTTTATATACTCATTACAGTATTTCCGACCACAAGAAAAAAAAATTCGAAAAAATAAACAGAGGTGGTGGAAAGCAGAGGGAAAATCGTTTCAGCGGGTGTTGATGAAGCCGGATTTCCCAAGGCACCCATTCAGCGAGACTTTTCGGCAAGCTCGACCCAGTTTTTTTTTTTCTTTTCTTTTCTTTCTTTGTAAGTATAGCTGTTCGTTTTCTTTATCATTTCCTGTGCCTTGCGTAAGCGTTGCCGCAATGTTCCTGATATCCTTTTGCTCTGCTTTCTCCTCCCTATATTTCCTTCTTAGCGTCTCTGTATGCACAGTATATATACTGTTTATATCATGCTTTTTTTTTCCTCTGGGATTTATATGATGTTGATGAGAAAGAACTGGACTCGTATGTTCTTCGAGCACTAACCCACATTCCTTTTTTATCAGTCGTGTCAATGAACCCCGAGAAATACATAAGCTTTCGTAGAGTTTTCTGGAATTGGAGGCAAATTCGCAATGCTTGTCTGCTACTTTTTCTCCAAATATAGCTGTGAGTGCAGTGTCTGATTCTTTAGTCCTGTCAAAACTTTCACAAATTTTTACGTAGTATTTTATTGTACATTCGGGTGGTTTAATTGATTCACCCTTTTTGCGGTTTTTTCTGAACAAATACATTTTTATCAAGTTTATGATGAAAGAAAATAATTATGCTTTAAATGGTCTCGGCGAAACAGAAAATTGCAAAAATTCACCCATTTTCGGCGTACAATTCAACAGAAAGACTAGAATTCATAAATTTTTGGGTCCGGTGAAACATTGTGTACTGCATTATTTTCGTGGCACTCGATCCATTTCAGGAATACTTGCTCAAGTCTTTCAAGGTCTAAGAACAACAAATTGCTTCAAAACTCGAACCTTAAACTGGTGAATAAAAAGAGCTTTAAAATATAGGCCACATCAGAAGGTCCCAATAAATTAAATCCCTTATCCGAAGCTTTTTCCATTTGAAGCGCTGGGTTTCACGGTCTCAAATCCAAACATCGAGCTGCTGGCTCTTAAAAAATACTTCGATGCACTGAATCTTTCAACATTTTAATTAAGAATCAGATCTCTGAAGTCATGCATGCATTGAATAAATGGGAAATCATTGCGACATGTTTTAGGCTTTGCATCCATGATAATTTGGCAAGTGAAAATTAAAGATTTTGAAGGCCGAAGATGATCAAGAAAAAACTTCACGAGGATCTGCTCATTTATTCCAAGTTTTAATATTGCTTCTAAAATTTATTTTTAACTATGTGAACTGCTTGAGTCCTTGAACGAAATTATATTTGCTTATATTAATAAATTTGTAGCTCAGCCATAATTCAGAAATAAAATTTACTCTCCAGCATGGTGCCCGGATTAATTTCCAGAAACTTTTCTGGAGTCATTTTTCCAAAAGTTCGATTTAGCTGTGTTCATGAAATCCTGAGGCTAGACATAGACCTTGGCATTCCGAACGAAAAATAACAACTTTAAAAAAAA
>CAJPEX010001489.1:24203-45902 GCA_905338405.1 Notodromas monacha | reverse complement strand
AGATGATCAAGAAAAAACTTCACGAGGATCTGCTCATTTATTCCAAGTTTTAATATTGCTTCTAAAATTTATTTTTACCTATGTGAACTGCTTGAGTCCTTGAACGAAATTATATTTGCTTATATTAATAAATTTGTAGCTCAGCCATAATTCAGAAATAAAATTTACTCTCCAGCATGGTGCCCGGATTAATTTCCAGAAACTTTTCTAGAGTCATTTTTCCAAAAGTTCGATTTAGCTGTGTTCATGAAATCCTGAGGCTAGACATAGACCTTGGCATTCCAAACGAAAAATAACAACTTTAAAAAAAAGCGATTTTAATTAAACCATCGGCAAGCTATCGATTAAATCATAGTCTCAGGTGGGAAAATAGATTCCTGATCCCCGATCTGAGAAGCCCGGATTAAGTCCGGGAATGGACACTTGGGACCCGACTCGGGTCAGGACTATAGGTTTTTGAAACGATCCCGGGGTTCGTTGCGCAATCCTCGTAATCCACGCCTGGATTAAGGAGGCTTACCAACTTATTCCCCAGTTGAATCCCGCGACAGATACTGTATATACAACATGTACGCGTGAGCCATAAGGGATGGGGTCACACTGGGGTGGGTTCTGTTCAGAGGATTCCGGACAAATTATGCGGAAAATTGGCAATTTCCTGTCTGTATCTGCCGTCGGCGAAAATTATTTTTTAAACGCTGGAGGGAAATGTATACTGTATACGGCTTTTTTTCTGATTTGAAACGCTTTCTTTCCGAATAATTCAGTGAAGAGAAACGTGATATATTCGTGCAGCATTTATAAATTTCTCTCATAATTGCGATTCCGCGCAGAAATAACTTTTGAACTACGAAAAATTGGAGAAAATGCAATATTAGTTCCAGATTATTCAATTTTGATTTTTGTTTTTGTTCTTGTGAATTTAAAGGGGTCAATATTATGCATATTGCGATTAAAATTTCTCGAGACCTCTATTAACTTTCTTCTCACGCTTATCGTTTTCTTAGATTCAAAAAATTATGTTCAATCTTAAAAATTTTGCAATGTTCGGAAAACTCAGGAAAACGGTGACGATTCAACAAGAAACTCACTAGAACACAAATCAACGAATTTTCTCCCTATATGCGTTACCTAATTTTTGAGTTTTATTTTGCGCTTGGATTTTTTTATTTGAAAGATTCAAACAATTTTTCAATGGATACTCGCAGGGAAATCGATGCTCACTTGGCAATTTAATGTGTGATACGAGAGAATAATGAAAAGCTTCGGAACAAAAAGAAACCCATTAAACTTTGTGTTAGATCTTCTTACATGGATGACAGCTTTTATTTATTTAGTAAAATCCTAGAAAAAATTAGGTGAACTTTGAAATTTTATACAAGAATAGTCGAAGCTCGTGACTCAGCCAAATTGTGAAGACGATTTCTGTTTCACAAACAAATAAACTTTCAAAATGCGGGAAAAACGCGTGGTTGATGGAATCATTTTCCGGAAATTAATTATTTCGAGATAATTTATATTTTTGTTGCTTTACTTATCTTGGCACTTGGCGATGATAGCTTTGTTTCGTGCCAAAAAAGAGAAAAAAATCGCTTTAATCGAGATTAAAAATTCATTCTGGCTTCGGTCTTGATGAGCCTTATTTTTTTATAGATGTTTTTGTGCATTGAAGCTTTGTTTTTGCATCGTGGATGTCCAATAAATGCAGCTTTCAGTTGGGCCACGTGTCAAGGCGTCAACTGCAATCGTCAACGTATGCGCTGAATTACGCGACGCCCTCGGGCAATTAGCGACACGTGAACCGTTAATTAAGGCAGCCTTTATTTTTATATCCTCTGAAATGGTTGTTGTTTGCGCTAAACATAGATGAAAATTGTTCCTGCACAACTATTATACAGTATTCGAATTTCGACTGCGGCATGAATTAGTCATACCATGTTCATTTCTGATAATGTGCATGAAACAATTGCAATAAATATTCTCTTCGCTCGGGGAAATGTTGCCTATTTTCTGCTCAATTTTATACTGTAGTATGATGATCGACTTTTTTTTATACTGCGTATCCTTTTCGGGAAAAGCTATGAAAAATAATCTTGAATATTGCTTTCGGCGTAAATTAAAATGAGTAAACAACTTTTAAAAATATTGGAGTAATTTGAAAATTTTGAAATGTGTGGTTCGTGCACTGAAATTTGCCCCAAATGAATTTTTTTTTTATGAAGGATGAACAATGGCCATCAGCCTCGAAACGGAATCAGGTCTATTCTTTCATCTATATTAATAACTTCAAGGTTTTAAAACTTGAGTACTGTGCAGTACTTCTCGTCGCATATCGAACCCAATAACCTTTCCCGACGAGGACAAGATTGAAAATTCGAAAATTACGGAACTTCCCTGAGCTATCCGCCAAAATGTCCGGAGAGGATCTGCGGAATATTGATTCAAGCATCACAAAAAAATTTTGTTTCAAAAAATTTGCAGTTTTCGTAAGTGGTATAATTTCCTCGTGCTGATCAAACTTGCTGTGAAACTTCTAAAGATTGGGAATTATTGAATTGTGAGAAAACGTGATGACGAACTACGAAATTGTGTATATTATTTAGGTCGTCTTCACGAATTCCAAAAAAAAAGCATGCAGAAACTTATCTTTCCGAGATCATCTCAATTTTTATCACGAAAAAGACCCCTCATGGGAAATTGAAGAAAACGACGTGCTTCGAGACATTTTCAAAGATGACTAATTTCCTGCATTAAAGTGCAACAGATGCAGGTTTTGCATCAGCATAGAACGAGATAAGAATTTTTTTATAATTTTGAGAGGGTTTTTGAGATGAAGATCTGCTTGGCGTGGAATTCTGCAGGGAATGATTTGATACATTTGATTAGTTCGTGCACTGAAATTCGCCCCGAATGAATTTTTTTATGAAGGATGAACCATGGCCATCAATCTCGAAACGGAATCAGGTCTATTCTTTCATCTATAATAAAAACTTCAAGGTTTTAAAACTTGAATACTGTGCAGTACTTCTCGTCGCATATCGAACCCAATAACCTTTCCCGAATTGTGAGAAAACGCGATGACGAACTGCGAAATTGTGTATATTATTTAGGTCATCTTTCGCGAATTCCAAAAAAAAAAGCATGCAGAAACTTATCTTTCCGAGATCATCTCAATTTTTATCACGAAAAAGACCCCTCATGGGAAATTGAAGAAAACGACGTGCTTCGAGACAACTCTCAAAGATGACTAATTTCCTGCATTAAAGTGCAACAGATGCAGGTTTTGCATCAGCAAAGAACGAGATAAGACATTTTTTTTTTAAATTTTGAGAGGGTTTTTTTTTAGATGAAGATCTGTTTGGCGTGGAATTCTGCAGGGAATGATTTGATACATTCGATTAGTTTCAGCCGAGGGAATTAAGGCGAGGAAAATTTCTCCTTGTATTCAGATTGCGTGGCTCGCGACGCGGTTGCAGCTGCAACTCACGCCGCTGCTGAATTTCCCCCAAGAATTCCCTTCATCTTCATCCTATATATGCTGTGTATTCCCCTCTGCCTTTTTTTTCTTTTCTTTCTCTAAACTCTCTTTTTTTGCATCCCGAACCTTTCTTTGTCTATCTTTCTTTTTTTTTATAAAGGTTCTGCAGAAATAAGAAGGAATAATTTGAGTTCGCGAGCCGGGAGGAAAATTATGCGCAGCCCCAGTGGATAAAAACCATGCATAGAAATGCGGACTTTTCCCTGATATCTGTGACTTATGAGCCCCATCATTGCCTTGCAGATGAGACACTTCCTGTGAAGCACGTTCTTTGCTATGAGGCTTTCTTCCCTCTTTTCTTTGGTGCTTTATCTAGTTTTTTTTTTACCCTTTCCTGTACTGCAGTGATGTAGTAGTTGTAATAATTGCTGAGCTGCGCCTCAACTTCGTTCCGTTGCTGATTTCGTTCATCCCATGTGTTGTTGATGAGGAAAGTTTCTAAAGGAGGCAACAATAAAAACTTTCGAATCAACCAGAGCAGAAACACTAGCATCAATATTCAACTCAATCGCATTCTGTTTTTAATCGAGTACACGATCTGCATGATGATTCGAGTTACTTCGGCCCGAATGGAAATTATTGCCATTAAAATTTTCTGGAATTATTTCTGAGGTAATGCAACTGAGGAAAATGCTTTAAATTATCACACGCAGTCAACCAGAACAGCGAAATCTTCGCATAGTATTGAGAAGATCCCTTGCAGACAAAATATGATGAAAAAAAAAGATTATCATTTGTTTGCCTTCGCTGCGCAAAATATGCCAGCAAATTCGAGGGAAAATAATCATTCAGCAAATCCTCCGAGATCATTTCAAGATACAAAATCAACTGAGGAAAGATTCAAGACACAAATCAATATAAGATCCAAGCGATCAAGAACAGCATCTACTCCATCTTCGAGAAAGACGTATAAAGAGCAGCAAACACGAATGAAATGCTTGCAACAAACTCAAGGAACTCAAAAAATAAATAATGACATTTTCAAATACGTATGACGAGATTACAACGATGTATTCAAATTGTCCTTCAATTCAAAGATACTTTTTTTTAATTCAGACTTTTCCCGGTCATATTTTCCGATTCATCGCAGTAGGAAAAAAAATATATAGTTTCCAGGGCATAATAAATACTGCAAACAATTTTTTGTTCACGGAATGCGAAAGAAGAACTGAGTCTTATAATAAATGAACCAGCTTGATGAGACTGTTACTCTGCAACAATAAAAAAAAGCATTCCAGGAGTTCTGAGCGAGACGCGAATTAAGCGTTAGCAATTAGGCGAAACGACGGCCGAGCGCCCATTAATTCGACAAAGTGCACGCGGGGCCTCGAACCCGCGAATATTCGCTCCCGGGGTGGGTTCCTGATGCATGTGTGTGAGTACACTATAGTATAATGTAGGGTTCCTCTTGGGCCTTGGGTTCGGCGTGCAGCTAAGCGTGAAAGGCAAAAAGGTGTGCGAATTTACTGTACCTTATCCGGGCAAAGTCTTGCGCGGTCGCCCGTGACTTCATCACTGGAATTGAAGAGGCGACGATGAGCCCATTCCGCGGATTATCTTCCAGCGGAGCAATCCAGAGGATTGAGGACCAACTCGTGTATGGTGCCGTTTCAGTATACGGCATCTACCTCATTGCTGCTGGACCGACGAACCAATTACTGAGCCATCTACAATAAATACTTGAATACCACGCCCCCTCCACTAAGCCACACATCTTTTTTTTTTTTAATGAATGAATGAACAGAATTCTTTATTTTCCGCTTCTCAGCATTCACAAGGTTCAATCAACATTCCCACATCTAAACCCCCCCCCCCCCCAACCCAAATCCATTTAAATGCATTCAACTGCTTCAGAACGGGAAACAGAGAAAAAAAAGCTGTACATGGATACCAAAATAAAAGAAAATACATTCCACAATGTACAACTGCACAACTGATGTGTATGCATACACCCCCTTCTTACCCTGACATTGAAAACAAAATATCAGTGACAAGAATTGCAGCATAAGCCAGAATTATAGCAATTGCAGCAGTTACTGAACCCAATGTAAAGCACAAGGTCTTCAGCCTGTTTCCAGATAAGGTTTAGTTGAATGAGCAATTTATAGAGAAACTTTGATGAGAAATCATATAAAGTCAGCAGTTTATCTTGATCTTTTTTTTACAAGAAATTTGCCCAACTGGGGTCCTTGCGTAGGTGGTTGAAAATTGAATTTTTCTTTCTACATTATGATAATGTTCAACAGAATTATCCAGTAAGTATATATAATACAATCAAACCTCTCCAAGTCAAATTCCAAGAAACCAGCAAAAAAATTCAACTTTGGGAGGCTTTGACTTGGGGAGGTTTCAAGTTAGTTGGAGGTTTTGAGTTAGGGAAACAAGCATTTTTGTAAAGAGAAACACACAAAAATGCAGCAAATTGTAAATGGGGCTATCCTGGCTTTTAAGTTGCTTCTTAAATGAGTTGACAGGATGCTAAACTTGGAGGCAAAGGTTCATTAGTTCATTGGTTCATTGGAGGCAAAGGTACTAATTGGGCAAAGGCCCAATTAGTTGTTCACTTTGTTTGAAACACATCAAGTTATTTTTTTCATTGCTTTTCTCTTTCCTGCATAAAAGAATAATAACTAAAAGACCTCAGAACATGTGTGTTAAGGAGATTTTAGGGGAAAAAATTTCAGATTAGGGAGTTTTTTAATGCATTTCTGTCTAAGGGGATTCAGACAGGGATTCAAAACAAATTTTACTTAGGGATGTATTCAACTTAGGGAGGTTCAAGCTATTGAGGTTCAACTGTAACATGAAGGATTCTAACAGGATTGGTGACAAACAGAATTTTCTGTTCACTATTTTTTATATGGAAGCTCACTTCATATGACTTGCTTCACTATGGTTTCATTTTTTTCAATTGCATACCTAATACATACCAAGTGCATCACCCAATTTTTCTGTTTCAATTTTGCAGAAAAAGGTGTGTGATTTTTGAATAATTATGTTTCATTGCTAGACATTGTACATGCAGTAAATTATATCTGGAATAATTTATATATATCCTCTGTTAGGTTGACACTCTATACAATTGAATAGCGGATTAGTATTAGATTCAACTCATCACTGGACACTTTGTTACAGGATTCACACCATCTTTGATAAAACATGGAATCTGTTGTCAACTTGCACTGTGATGATTTTAATCAAAATTTTATCAAGTTGAATAATTTTAGGAAACTGGGAAAAGTGTTGAAGAGCTTTAATAAGAGGAAAGTGCTTTGAAAGGTTGGAGGTGATATTTTGCTTTAAAAAAAAAGGCAAAATCATCATGATAAAATAATTGGAAACATGAAATTAGGAGTCATACCAAACCAGCTCCAATAGTTGCCATTTCTTATCTTGCTCTGTGGAAGGACTGTGAGAAAATCCGGGACATTTACGCGAGGGGCAGGACTAAATTGCTTTCCCTTTCATATGCTATCCCAAAGATGAATCATTCCGGAAACAGAATATGGCTTCAGTTCCTTGTTGTTGGAACTAGTTAATTTTTGATGGTTACAATCTGTTAGTTTAAACGTCTTCAAACCTCCGATTGTATAAACTCACCATCGTAAGTTTCAGCTTAACTAACTCCAACAATTTATTGTGAGGAGATTTTCTTATTCCTGTTGCCGGGTTTGGTAAATCAATAACTCCTCAAGTACAAAAGATGTTGCAGCTTTATTTCGTGTTCAACAGCAAGTACATATCCAGAGAGCATCTAGAGAGCAATGAGCGCGCGATAAGGCAAAGGCAGGTAACTATATAGATTTGGCTGGTCAGTGTGTTGCAATGGTGGTCAGACCCGGATCTGACCTCATTCGGGGAGGGTTGCGTAACCCTCAGCGCGTGACTTGGCGAGGCGGCACGCAGCAAGGGCGTGACACAGCAAGATGCAACGCAGCTGCTCGGAGCGTTGTCTGCTAGGTTAAAGAGAACATCGGAGCTATCATGACATCCTATATCATAATTAAGTCGTAAATTCAATCAGGTAATAAAAAATAAGGCATGTATCCAGAATGCACTTTTGGTTGCTCATTTGCATGCGCTTGGCTTGAAATAGAAGGATTTATCAATCAAAGAAATTTCCTGAAGATAAATCGAAGTACAATACTAAGATGTTTTTAATTATAATTTTAAAATGTCTGAGATATACGTTGTTTGCACGGAAAACCTTTCTATATACACTAGCAGTACAGTACTCTCTTTATTCTCTCGAATCCTCAAATTTTTCTAAAATGGCAGTCCAACCTCAGAAACTTTACTACTGCCCCTCGTAGGTCGATGGGATAGCCCAGGCGCGTCTAGGGAAGCAATAAAAAAGGAAAAAAAATAATATTCATGAAAAAAAAGAAGTGGAAGTGTCTGAGAGAAAACGATCGGAAGCTGACGACAGGGACGAACTGCCAAGTGTCGACTCGACTCGTCACGCCGCGTTCATCACCTGTCTCTTGACGACGGTGCGCACAAGCGCGACTGTGGGCTCTGCTTGTCGACACCCGCTCACTGCTGGTATGTCGACAAGCAGAATAATTTCTCAATGTCTAAGAAAAGAAACTCACGTTAAGAAACTTATTCCTTATATGCAACAAAATTGGCCAAAAATGCTGGAATTCCAGCAAAGGTCGAATTAAGTTGGAAAACGTATAATCAAGGAATTATTTTTAAACAGTAAACAGTAGAAAAGTTGTGCTTTTCTAAGCTTGTGCATTATTCCACAACAAGTTGCGAATTTCAGGCAGTTGATGGTATAAAATGTACAAGATTACTTCATGCGTATCAGGTATATATCCTCGCCATTTTATGCGAATGCCGTATTTATCCAAGTACCCAACGCATCTTTTTTTTTAAAGAAATTGAGGCAGAAAATTAAGTTATATAACCAAGATTAAACGAGTATAAAAAAATGAGGGTGAAATCTTTTTGAAAATAAAAATCATGAAAATCAGCATGCAAGCTTTAAAAGTGATTAAGGGGCCACTTTATTAGGGAAAAATTATAATAAACGCTTTTTTTCTTTTGGAGCCAAGTCTCACGTAGTCCATGAGCAATGCTCATCCAAGCAAAATAAGGAATTGCTATAATCAGAAAAATTCTTTTTATGCAGGGAAAGAGTTTCTTCAATTTTATCCAAAAAATAGAGGTGAAAGTCTTACTAAAAGGCACGAAGTACTAAAGAAAATACTGTTCAGTAAGTTGCCATGCGTAAAAGGTTTTCAAGTTTTACTATTGATGCTTTGTGAGTGTCTGGGGACGAATTGGAACACTGTATCTTTTCAATCACAACTTGAGGGAAATCATGTTTCATACAACTAAATACATCCAGGTAAAAATTATTGCTGTTATGTGAGGACCCAGGATAATGTTTTTCACTAAAAAAAAATCGTCATGCATATAGATGATCCCCTTTGAAAACGGAATACCGATTACTGCACTTTCAATGCACTACAAAAATGTATTCCCCGCTGTTTGTCAAGTCAACAATTCAGCGAACATTCGCCAGGGAAAATAAATCAGAAAAATCAGTTGGTAAAAAAAATACACATCAGAAATGCTTCCTTCCTATCTCATTGAACTATAGGGACGAAATCCCTGGCAAGGAAGAGAAAAAAAAAACATTTTGCCCACCCGTTCCGAGAAAGGAAATGGAGCAAGAATTGGCATAACCTAGGCCCACTTGTTGTATATGTATGCAAAGAAGCGGTGGTCATTATCCAGTCCTGTCTGGTTTTTACGGCCGCCCCCATCCGGTTTTTACGGCTGTCTTTAGCATGTCTGTCTTCGACTTTATTCCGAACTTTTTTTTTCGTGGTTTTGAAAATTCGCATCATCCCCCCCGTTATTGGAGATTATTTCGGCAAAGAAATGAATGCAAGAGCGAATTGTGCAAAGGCTTGTTTGCGGCGAGAATCGGGATTATTCAGATTGCTGCGAACGAAATAAGGGGGGGGGGGGGAGAGAAAGGCGTTTTCGCGTGTAACGATACGGACCTCGTCCGTGCAAAGATAAGTGCATGCCTTTTTTTTTCCTCATTTCTGCAAAAGGTAAAAGGCGAGGAGCATCTTCCGAGAGGTTCTTCTTGTCTTTTGTGTGCTGTATATATATATTTATATTTTTTTTAGCGCGAATAACGGGGATCGGGGCGAAGCAGACTATTTTTGTTTTGTTTTTTTCGCCTGCTGTTATTTGCATTCCGATCATTAATTGATATGCAAGATGCAGGGAAAAATCTGCGGAGTTCCGCTGCGTTTTTGGCATGTCCTGATGAAAAAAGAATACTCTGCTGACTTTCGTGACTTACTCTGGTAAAATAGCTCTACGAGCTTTACGATGAGTCACGAAGAGACAATTAAATTTGTCAGCTTAAAAATGGGTCAGATTTAAAAAATCGTCGATTGCTGTAGACAAGAAAAACTTTAAAAAAACCGATTGAAACGAGTGCTTGGTTTGAAAGCATAACTTCCCAACTACTGGCGATTTGGGCGAAGTCAGGTTATTCGAGAAATTGACGGACGTCCAGTAAACTTTAATTAGTCGGCAAAAAATTTTCATAATAATTTCTAGACGAAGATTTTTTTCGGCTTGATGTTTGATCTGGACGATCAATTTTTTGTTGTTGACATATTTTAATTCCTGTATTCTGTTCAGCTTTTCCTTTTTTGTCTATAAATTTCAGATAATGCTTCTAACCACGTTACAAAATATTGAATATCGAAATAAAAACTGTCAAGCAACCGTAATCACGGTTAGAATGATTGGTTTCTGTAAATTTTAATTTTGTTTTCAAATCTCAAAAGAACCGGTTCAATTAGTTTTTCTGGATTTTGTATTGGAGTAATTCGCTCTCATGTTTATTTTTCGGAATTCTTGTTCGCCTCGTGAAATCCTTGCATCCAGGGAGTGAATATTCGTTATTCTTTCTTCTTTTGCAGATTTTTCCTCAAATTCTTCCTCAAGTGCAACCAAAACTGCCTCAAGAATGCCGGGAATCCCAGAGACATGCGCAGGTTCCAGGTGAGTTCCTTTGCTTGTGATTTTTAAAACCAAAAATGCCTCACAGAAAATTTAGTTGAAGCATGGAATTCCGAAAATGAAATCCACGGCGAAAGATCGCAACATTTCAATGAGGAATGCGTTTTTCCGATTTTCTTTGTGCTACTCTCAGAATTTTAAATTCATTTCCAATTCAATGGTTCCTCTGTTATAATGGAATTAAATCCATTTAACGGCGAAGTCCATTATGTGAGAAAAATGTTATTGACGGAGCAATGTAATTGACATGCCTATTCTGTCCCAAAGTCATTCAGAAATTTCCCTTGTGAATCCTTGAATAGGTCATGAATTACTGTAAAAAGATGTTGAACATAAAATAATAGCAGAACGCCACGAAAAAAAAAATCAAGAATAATGTCACAATCGTTTTATTACAAAGCGACTTCAATATTTTTTTCTGTGGAACATTCATTGCATAAAAGTAACCTAATAAAGCATGATTCGCTATCCGAAGCACACAAAAAGCTATTCGCAGCACGATGAGTCTGTTGTTCGTTATAAGCCATTATCCAAGACGTCTATTATCCGGGACATCGCTTTTACATATTTGCTCAGCAATTACCCTTGTGTTCTCACTATTCTTTGAATGAACCCGTCAGAAGAAAAAAACTAGGGTTTAGAGGATGATATTGCGCAGGCTTCGTGATGAGCAGAAAACGGAAATATTTTTGCACCACTCTCGCCGAAAGAGCGTATTCATCAACATTTCAACGCACTCGCAAATTTTGGCAGAGTTGCAATAACAGACCCACGCTTTCGTATCCCACGGTTTCGTGGGACTCTCGAATTCTTTACATCAACAAAAATATAGAATTTTTCCTGTCACATCGAATCGAGATCTTCGATAGGTCACTGCGCTCAAATTTGCACGAAGATGAAATCCCCTGCATTGCAAATACAATTAGGCAATCAAAAGCGTTTATTTCACAAGGTTTTTTTCCCTGTACTAACTGAACATATTTGGTTGAATATCCTCCAGACAGAGTCAATTTCAAAAGCCTTTGCACAAAACGTGTTCTAAAAAGTGAAGTTCTGAGGTTACTTCACAGCAATTATTTTCTGGCATTTCCTTACCTTCAGGGCATTCAAAGAATAATTGCACTTTGAGATTTAAATGAGCTTTGTCGGGATTAAATCAGGTGATGGGAGGATATTCTGGTCATTATTTCAAGATACTATACAACGTAATTTCTTTTTCTGCGAAGTGATTTTGCTTCTGGAGGAAAAGTGAGACCCCGAGATGCGGACGTAATTGGTGCATCAAGAGTGTCCCCAAGTCGAAATGTCACTAAGTTGAGTCTCATTTTCCCTTTGACTTACATTATATAATTTTTAATTGGTGTAAATATCTGTTTCTTGTAATTTGGCCTGAAATGTATTTGAAATTTTATAACAAAATGTCCCTATGTCGAGTCAGTGTCCTCATGTCGGGTCATTTTTATTAATCTTTTATGATAAAATAAGTGTCCCTATGTCAAATTGTCCGCAGATTGAGGTGTCCGCTTGTGGGGGTCTCACTCTAATTGCATGAAGTGTGAATTTAAAATCCACCTGCGTCGATTTATATTCTAAATTCGTGTTCGATTTTGGCAGAAAAAACAAAACGCAAAAAAAAAATTAGCCGGAAACTTGCTCGAACCAAATAAACCGATCAGCGGATATATAGTGAACTGCTGAAAAATGATGAAGGCGAAAGACTGAAAATCCGTTGAAAATGAAATACATCTTGCCTCTTTCACTTTACGGGAGAAAACCTCGACGTGAGGGAAATTGTTTCGGGTTAAAACATTGCGCACAAGGGCCGAGAGGAAAAGCAGAAACGCCCATGTTTTGGCAGCTGTTGCGGAAACCGCGGATCACGGTTCATTAACGGAAGTCGAGCCAATTTTTCACAGGCGAGGGGCCAGGGTTTCTTTTTTTTTTGGCGGAATTCGTCCTTTCTTTCTTGCCTTCTTGCAGTTTTCTTTCTCTTCTTCCGTTCTCACAAATACTGTATGCTGTATATACACGAATGTGTTGTTGCTCTTCTCTGGGTTTAGCGCTTTTTCGTTGCGAGGGTCAGAGAGAGAAACAATTTTCTGCTCAGGAATGTTACTGAGCAATCAAGTGCCGTCTCCACTCGACTCGGCGATCATTCGTTTACATTTTGGCTTCTGGCCGTTTAAATGAGTGCAGATTTTTTTTGCAAGGCAAGGAATTCCTTCGAAGCGTTTGCTATGCTTTATTTTCCCCTCAATAATCATTAAAAAACTTCCAAGACGAACACTGGGTCAAAAGTAACTGATCGATTTCGGCTTTTTTTTGTCCTTAATTTTTGAAAATTCTTTGATAATTATCGAATTTTCAAAATCGAAAAGGAGTAGCGCAGAATTGTTCGAACTATCAAGTTATCGTGTGGAATCATTGAAAGCTACGACCGACCCTAAAATATTCTTCCACACTCCAAATTTCACTTGAAAATCACGGAATAATTCTTTTGCTTTCTGTAATGTTTGGATATATTAGAAATAAACTATATTCGTGAAGTGATGAGTTGATACTTGGCATTTTCAAAGCCATTTGAAGAAGATCTTCGGAAATCATTTGATGATAAGTTCATGGCGAGAGATCGAGGCTGAAATATTTCTTGGCCTCGAAATGTTCCCTATATAAGACCTGTAGAGTATCAGTATTATTGTTTTCTTGAATTTTGAAACCTAATTTTTATTGTGTTTGTCCACAGGTTGTGGTGTCTTCTCAAGTCAGCGTGGAAGGTTCATTGCTGGCGGTTTCAGACAACATGTTTGTGCACAACAATTCCAAGCATGGACGAAGAGCCAAACGACTGGATCCAACAGAAGGCATCGGATGTGAGTTATTTCTAATGTTTCAAAAGGCTTTCTATAGATTTTATATGCAGAAATATTTACATAAAATGATTGAATACTTATATGCGGAGTAAAATTCTTACCCGCGCAAAGAAAAAATAAATAATCGATCGTAAATGATTACTGGAAGCCATGTTGAGAAACGCTTTTCGGAAACATCATATGGTATTCCGGTGATTATCACATGACGACACACTCAAGGAGACAATTCTTGAAACTTTCGCAATTGAATTACCAAAAACCTGAAAACGTCATCAGTGACGGAGTTTCGTGGCGCAGAAACGTGACGGAATCCCAAGCTCGAGAACGGAAAACGTTATGGATTCCGGACAGTAGAACGAGGGCAAAAGTAAAGTTTTTGCGGTTATATAAGGGGGAAGTTTTTCGAGCAAGAGTAAATTGCAAAAAAAGAAATCGATTCGCTTCAGATATACAGTAGGTTGTTCACAAATTTTCGCAGAATTTCTTTTCCGGTTAAATATACAATATTCTAAATAAAGAAGTAACCCTGAAGATTATTTGATGCGTAGTACTTCGATTTTGAGAATTGGAATAAAGATCAAAAAAGTTCATTTGGGATAAATCCTATCATTTTAAATTTACCAAATTTTTTTCAAATGTATCGAATACTGGGGTTCCCTCATCCTTACTCGGGTAACATACACTTGGCGTAAAATTATTTTCATTGCCAAAAAAGAATCGCAAAAAATTAGAAAAAGAATGCGTAAATTTAAAACTTTTCTCGATTAGAACTTTTAGAATTTTTTTTAAGGCAAGATGAAAATTTTAAAATGGGAAGACAATTAAATCGTTTTTTCAATTGATCACCCACAAATTGGTGATACTGCATTCAAAAGTTCTGAGCGAAAAATGAGTGTGTTTTGGCCAGAGCTTTGTGAACTAGGCGGAATTTAAAGGTCTTTTAAGGATTTCTGAGCGTTTGAAACGGATTGAATAATTTTTGGTGCGGCTTATTGGAAACCATGTTTTGCATAACCAAATGATTGAATAGCAAAACACATCGTAAAACGCATTGCTGTCTTATGCAGAGACTCTTTTTACTAGAAATTCAGTCATTCATCATTCTTAGAAATTCTCACTATACCCAAACAAAGCCTTTCTGTTGAAATCCGTCGGAGTCAAAACGGAACAAAAATGTGTCGTTCGTTTTTTTTTTCGTGCCAAAAACGTTAAGCATTTTCTTTTCTCCATTGATTTCTACGACGGCAGCGCAACCGCAGAAACTTTAGTATTACCCCTCGTTGTAAATAGGACGGAAGTTGTCGTGATCCCTTCCTCGTCAGTGGGTTCTTTGGAGGGTTCAGGCGTGGGGTTCGGTGGTCGGGAAAGAACCTGCCATTTTCGATTACGTCGTCAGCCTCGTGGTTCATTGCTGGCGGTTTCAGACAACATGTTTGTGCACAACAATTCCAAGCATGGACGAAGAGCCAAACGACTGGATCCAACAGAAGGCATCGGATGTGAGTTATTTCTAATGTTTCAAAAGGCTTTCTATAGATTTTTATATGCAGAAATATTTACATAAAATGATTGAATACTTATATGCGGAGTAAAATTCTTACCCGCGCAAAGAAAAAAAAATTATCGATCGTAAATGTGATAATTGGAGGCCTTGTCGAGAAACGCTTTTCGGAAACATCATATGGTATTCCGGTGATTATCACATGACGACACACTCAAGGAGACAATTCTTGAAACTTTCGCAATTGAATTACCAAAAACCTGAAAACGTCATCAGTGACTGAGTCTCGTGGCGCAGAAACGTGACGGAATCCCAAGCTCGAGAACGGAAAACGTTATGGATTCCCGACAGTAGAACGAGGGCAGAAGTAAAGTTTTTGCGGTTATATAAGGGGGACGTTTTCCGAGCAAGAGTAAATTGCAAGACAATTTTTGATTCGTTTCAGATGTGCAGTAGGTTGTTCACAAATTTTAGCAGAATTTATTTTCCGGTGAAATATATAATATTTTAAACAAAGAACTAACCCTGAAGAATATTTGATGCGTAGTACTTCTGTTTCTGTGATTTTGAGAATTGGAAAAAATATCAAAAAAGTTAATTTCGGATAAATCCTATATCATTTAAATTTCATTTCAATCCTATCATTGTCCCAAAAAAAAGAATCGCAAAAAATTATAGACAAAGAATGCGTGAATTGAAAACTTTTCTCAGTTAGAATTTTTAGAATTGTTTGAAGGCAAGATGAAAATTTTAAAAAGGGAAGAATTAAATCGTTTTCCTGAATTAACCCAAAAATTGGTGGTATTATTGCATTCAAAAGTTCAGAGCGAAAAATGAGTGTGTTTTGGCCAGAGCTTTGTGAGCTAGGCGGAATTTAAAGGTCTTTTGAGAATTTTTGAGCGTTTGAAACGGATTGAATAATTTTTCGGTGCGGCTTAATGGAAACCATGTTTTGCATAACCACATTATTGAATAGCAAAACACATCGTAAGACGCATTATTGCTGTCTTATGCAGATACTCTTTTTTACTAGAAATTCAGTCATTCATCATTCTTAGAAATTCTCACTATACCCAAACAAAGCCTTTCTGTTGAAATCCGTCGGAGTCAAAACGGAACAAAAATGTGTCGTTCGTTTTTTTTTTTTGCGTGTCAAAAACGTTAAGCATTTTCTTTTCTCCATTTCTACGACGGCAGCGCAACCGCAGAAACTTTAGTATTATGGGAGCAACATTTATCCTGCCTTCAACAGCACTAGGGAAGGAGCAGTCACCCAAGAAACCTCCCAAGTCCGCACCCCAAGCCACCAGCCCTTTCTTGGACGGTAAAAGCTAATGCAGCAGTCGGAGCTAGATTTCCCCCCACTACCCCGTCGTCGATCCCTGTATATAGTGGGCCAAGTCGTCACCATATACCTTCCTCATTGAAACCCGCGTAGCATTTTTATCTACCCTAAGCACGTCAAACTTGGTCATAATCAGCATAATTTTAGTCCCGATACTAGAATGAAACTGGTCCACGGAAATTGATTCATGAGTGGCTTATTGTTTGTCCATGAATTTTGGCCAGCGTTTGTAAACTCGTTCAGCATCATGTGTATTGAATTGAACAGCAGGGAGCTTTATTTTCCGCTTTTCAGTGTTCATAAGTTTCACAAAACATTCCCATTTCCAAAATCCCGTCCCAATCCAAATCCTTCCAAAGGCATTCAATCACTTCAAAAGGGAAAACAGAGAAGTAAGTTGCATTCATCTGTATTTATCTGCGAATATCGTTAAAATGTCATGGTCATCACCGCATACAAATCCAAAGCATATTGAAAGATATTGACATTCTGACCAGACTTTGGTGCTCTAGGACAGTAACCGGTAATTAATTGTCGCTCTTATTTCGTTGTCTCCTTAGAGCTTATTGTTGTATGTGGAAAAATCCCGCGCTACAAACAAATAACTTTACAAACATTTAAAAATCCTTTCTTCGGGGAATTTTCTAGTTTTTTTCGTAGAAACATTTGTAAGCTGCTGGATCCCTCTTTGTGAGCCAATGCAGAAACTTTACATATATAAAGTGCTTTTTGAGCTGGAAAGTATGTTAGCAAAAGCATTTGTTTGCCAAGACCCAACCGTACGATTATAAAGACAAATTTGCGAAAATGGAGTTCATATTTACAGCATCAACATCATAATACCCGATTACCACATGCTGAAAATTAGTGTCCTACACATTGACAATTGTTCCAGAAGAGGGAATGAAGTGCCAACAATATTTTATTTTCTGGTTTATGAAAAGTTAAATATGATGATAGAGAAAAATCAGAATTTAAATGAAGAATTGGGTTGTTCTTGTGGCTGACAGGCACTTCTCAGGAGTATTTATACTGTACTTCAAGTAATACAGTACTGTACTGGGCTAAAATTTAACTGTATGAGTATAAAGACTAAAAATTATTGAAGGGTCTACCAAAAATTATTTTCCGGATTAAGAAAATTCAAGCATAATAAGAGAAAGGCAAAATGCGACCCAAAAAAAAGGGGGGGGCGAGGGTTGGTCCTGTGTCTAACAGGTGTTTCCGATTTATACCGTACTTTAAGTACTACATGAAAAAAATACTCAAATTCAACACTAAAGTCTCTTGATGCGTACTTATTTTCATGGGCAATCAAACGCAGCAACTGACGAATACCGATCTTGGAAAGAACTTTTCTTTATCGTATAGTCCGGTGTTCCCCAACCTTTTTGGTTCCACGGATCGGCAAATTTCCATAAACATTTTTGCAGACCCGGAAAATTTCCAAGCAATTTTCTGGGGACCAGGAAAGGTTCATGAGATTTTCTGAGGACCAGCAAATTTTCATACAATTTGTGCACGTTCGAAAATTTTTTGCTTAAAAGATTGAAAAGCTTCTGCTAATTTTTGAGCAAACATTAAGTCGAAAACCAATGAAGCAGCTACGTATAGTGGAATGTCTTCAAAAAATTGAAAGGTGGGCTTGGAAAAAGGTTTTTCAGGTTCAAAAATCATAATAATTTATTAAATCAGGTGAAAAAAAAAGTTCAAGTACGATAGGAGAAACCTTTTACATGAGATATTTTCAACTGTCATTGTCTTGCCAAAATTTGAGATAAACATACTGCAGTAGCTGTAATATTCTTCATTCCTACTTTTGAAAAATTCATTGGCCTGGAGAAATTTCCCGCGGACTTCTGATTCGTGAAAAATGATTTTTTGTTTTGTTTATGAAAATTGAAATATGAAAGCGAGAAAGCACAGAATCCCACAAGAGGAGGTGGGGGGGGGGGGGGTTTGGCTGGTTTGATATGAAGTAGGTTTGTTGAATGAGTGTCTCGTGCCCGGGAGCCCGGGCAAGCGTGCGGGATTCCAGGAGTTATCGACCAGGGAAAAGAGGAATTCCCTCTAGGCGAAGATCCCTGGTCCCCTGCGAGCTCGCACTGCTCTACACGCTGTGGGGGATCTCCCAGCAGACCCCTTTCTGGTTCCTGCTTTTTTTTTTTTTTGCTTGCCCTTTTCTTCTTCTTCTTCTTCTTGTTCGTCTTCTTTCGAGCTAGTATACTTCGTCGCGTGCTTTTTGCGGCGTGTATCTTCTATAACGCGGAAAGGATTGCGCTTTCTTGGACGGGTTTCTCGTCGCAAAAGATATTCCTCACATATGCCCATTTTATTATAATTACTAAGTGAGGCAAAGCCAGTTTGTTTATAGATCAGCAGTGACATTTTGAAGTTCATTTTATGGAAGATCTTGCTTTTTTTCTCTCGTTGAATGGAAACAAACTTTAGAAAGAATGACGTTGGCAACTTTTTTTTTTAGTCGCATAGGTTGACGAGAGGAGAGAAATAGGAGCAAAAGCGGGGAATATTCTTTTATTTCCCTGCTGTTCGTCATGCAATATATATGAATGTTTTACATTTTTCTGCTGAAATCCACCCGATTTCATGCCGTACCTCATCAAATAACATATTTATTGTACCTTTCATCATGCATACAGTACCTCAAAGTAGAACTGAGAATATTTTTTTAACTTTTTTGACGTTTGAAGATGGTTTAAGGTTGGTTCGTGAGTTTTGTGATTTTTTCTGGTGGAAGTTTGGTTTGATGGATAGAGAGGGTACTTTTAATTATTTTTTTGTAATTTTTAAAATTTTCTGACCCGCGTCACAAGTGTTTAAATTTCTAGCCTGACCTTTTAATCAAATTTTGGTACGGTAAAAATAAGGGGCTTAGAAAAGGGGCTGAAATTAAATTTCGGTTCTCAGCTTTCGATGGTTGTCAAAAAGCAGTAATAATACCGGAGGACTGCAATTTTTCTAATGCTGTACACGATTTTTATTATTATCTCATTCCCCGTCTCTTTTAAGAATTTTAAAGATTTCACACGCCATTTTTTAAATGTTCTGAAGTAACTTGATCCAGATGCCACGGGGAAATATATTTCTATGATGCGTTGTAACAAGTTTTACTCAATATAATGCGAGATTTTTGATTTCAAGAAGAGTTTTCAATTCCCAGAAAAATTTGAGGTTAAAATGTAATTCTTCCATGGCATTTTCTTTGTAGTTGATTTTCAGCATAGTTTTTTATTTAAGTAGCAAGAATTGAGTTGATGCACAAAATATTTTCTTGGTGAGGTCTAGAAAATTTTATTTGAAAACTAATCAACGCAATTCGCAGAGGCGTGAAGAAGAAAGCTTCCGACTTTGCTTATTTTTTTCAATCGCATGGTATGCAAAAATATCCCCGGATGCATCTTCGAAACTGCTGGGAATAAAATGCGGAAGTGGGTTATTTTGAGAGCGAAAAGTGGAATTTAGTGGCATCATCAAAGAGCACTTCCGCATAACGTCTGTGTTTGTCGATTGAAAGAGAAAAGTGTGTGCTTTCGGATTATTGAAATGAAATCCAGGCTCTTCGAGGTGGGTTTCATTCTTGTCACTATCTACTGTCTAGAACTCGATTCTGCGGCCTTTTTCCGAAATATGTGTGAAAACAAAAGAATTCGAGCTTTTTAATAAGTACTTTTTTAAAACAGATCCCAAAATAACGTTTTTATTCGTCCTCTCGTGTTATAAGGGCATTCCTGTTGACGATTTTTATTCATCAACAGCCAACGAAAATACCTCAAAGTTTTCTGAATATTCTATATTATTCTCCGGGAGTTTTCGATAAAATATTTTATGGTCAACTTTAATCAAATTTGAATGCTTGATGACATATTTAATCATATTTTCTTCGGTTCTGTATTGATGACTTGATGATCCTGTTCCGAGTGCAATTTTCAGAAAAAATACTTTTCTATGTGTCATAAACCAAATGTTCTCAATGATTTACCAAATCAGAAGTAACTGCATTACCTTTACATACTTCAAGGCAAGCTTCTTGAATGCAATCGGTCTTCGCCGATCGTAAATTAGTCTGGTTGGATTTAATAAGAAAAGTTTTCGACGCCTGGCAAGAGTAATTTCAAAAGAAGCTTATAATCGTGAATTTTGAGAGACACGAAGTCTTCGTCAGCTACTAACAGAAGTTGTTTGAGGAGGCTCTAAATAGGTACCCGAGGAATTTTAAATAGCTTGAAGCAAGAAAGTTTGAAGCAAGCAAGCAATTTCTCACTACAAAAATTTCTCAAATTTTTCAATTATTCAGCATACAAAAATAGCGACGGATTAACGGTACTTTTGGTGAGATTCTCGTTTATTGCCTGCTCTGTTGCGCATTTCGTCTTGACATTCGTGAACCTTTTCAATTGCTTGGCCTATAATTTTCCTTCAGCACAGTACTTGTACTGATTGTACTGATTCCAAGCTGGTTTTAGAAAGACTTTTCGAGTCCTGTGTCGCGCCTTCCTGCTCAATTGGAACCCACTTCTTGAATAAATTGTGCGTGGTGGAAAACATGGTATAATGGTGACCGGAAAGGAAATGCAGTACCTATTTCCCTATTTATTTTTCTTCAACAGTACTTTGCTCCTGTTGTTGCTACTATTGAAACTCGATACGGGTACTGATTCCAAAAGCGGGTGCTGGCAGAGACTGTTGAGCACTGCGTGTCGCCTTCCTGCTCAATGTAACTCACTCCTTTCCTTCCTTGCTGCATGAATTGTTGGCAAAAAATAAATGAATAACTAAATAAAGCACACGAAAAATGAGGGGTGGGGGAGATATGGAGTCCGGAAGGAAGGAAGGAAGGAAGAGGAAACGTGGAAACCCGGGTCCGATGCAGGAAATAGAAGCCGTGCATGTCTAGAATGTGTGATGGGTGATTGCGCGTCGAGGGGGCGCAGCAGGGTGGCGTCGGTGGGGGGTGGTGGCGGTGGTGGTGGTGGTGGTGGCGAGAGGGCCCGGGTGGCTGGCTGATCGCGTCTCTTGGGAGAAGCCAGCAGCAGGAGTCCCTGGAGAGGCGGAGCTGGCCTCCATTGGGCGTTCATTCCTGATTCTGGAACACCATTTCCCCCCCCCCCCCTCCATATATACCTATTGGTTCTAAAAATGCTGTGTCGCCCTTGTTTTTCATCCGCGTCCTCTTTCCGTGTGTGTGTGTGTGTGTGCATGTGTGTGTGTGTGTATGTGTGTCCCTCCACACTCTTGGACTCACTCACTCACTCACTCACTCACTCACTACACCACTCGTCTGCGCTGTCCCACATCATTCCGCCTTTCTTTCTTCCTCTCTCTCTCTCTCTCTCTCTCTCTCTCTCTCTCTCTCTCTCTC
>CAJPEX010001489.1:0-24109 GCA_905338405.1 Notodromas monacha | reverse complement strand
CTCTCTCTCTCTCTCTCTCTCTCTCTCTCTCTCTCTCTCTCTCTCTCTCTCTCTCTCTCTTTCATGCAAAAGCTAGCTGACATTAGTGACATAAATGAATGTTTATGTGTATATATATTACTGCATGGGTTTATATACTGTGCAAGTACTGTATATACTGTATATGGGAGCAAATATGAATGTATGTATGTGTGTATGTGTACATATGCGTGTGTGTAAGGTGTCTTTTGACATGGGGCGTCTGAAAAGTGTACCGGATAGACCAAGGTTTTTTTTTTTTTAGCTCAGTGACTCAGTGTGTATCACGTATTTTTTTATGTGAGGTATTTTTTCTGATACTGTACCAGCAGTACAGAGGTTGAGAAAAAAGGGTTTGTTCACAATCTCGTCAATGGCTTTGTTGTGAGAATACCGTAGTTTTTATAGCTTCGTACTTGTGTATTTTATGTGTTCTATTTCTATAGAAGTCAGGACCATGAATTCTGCAGGGATTTGGACAAAGGAGGAAGAAGGGTTCAGAAACATTTTGAAAGTTGGATGGGCGTTGTAACGAGTCATATTTTAAATCGACCTGATTAACCAAAAATATGGGCATGAATTCATGGTTTAAATTAGCTGATCGCGCGTGTTGGCATTTTGTTTTATATAGGGATTATAAGCATTTCGATGGGTATATAGCAAACCATTTTTTCTTGAAGACCAGCAATTTTCAATGAGCAATTTAATTTTACTGTTTCTTTATTATTATTAATTCAAGTACCGTACATGGGCTCTATTTGTGATACAGCAGAGGCAGCACATGCTCATTAAAATGTTTGAGTATAATTAATGGTATGACCTAAACTTTGTAATATATAAATATATTTCCCTTTGATTATCTTATTCTGCGATAATCCTGGATCATTTTCTGTTTATTTGACTGAAATAAATCTAAAATGATTCAAGTTTTTTTTTTCTTTTTTCCTGGTCAGTGTTTCTGTTCGTTTTTTTATGTCTTGTGAACGTTAAATTCTTGGTTAGAATTCGAAGAAACATTTAGACTGAATACTGAATTTTAATGGATTTTCCGGAACATCTCTTACTGCATTCATTTTACTGTACTATAATTCACGAAGGATCCGAATTGATCTGCGACAGCCTAAATTTGAGATCATGAGGGGACAACCTACATTTTTATTGTACACTTGTTCACTTCCCACACTGAAAATTCAACGCAACACTTGAGCAGTTTTCAAATCAATACGAAGCCTGGGAATTAATCTTGAAAGTTTCACCGTTCTACGCTGAAATTTTCGAATTTTGTGAGCATTTTTTTCCAGGAAAATCGTTTCATTTTTGGTTCGTTTTCCTGAATTTCTGCTGAAATTTCATTTGCCTTCTGAACATGCGTTTTGAGCACTGCAGAAATCAGGGAAAAAAATTTAATGGGGTTCTGCTTCTACTCTCCGCTTCAATTTAGAATCAAAATAAACACTCTGCTGCCAATTTATATTGGGCACAAAAGACCACAATATAAGTTGATGTTGAGTATTTTGTCAATAAGCAATAAAACAAATTGATCAGTCTGGGACTGGACCCGGATTCCTTTTGGAATTCCTACTTTAAAGGTATAATCCACGTATTTCACAAATACGTTTATATGAATAAACGACTCAACAAGCTTGGGCTTGTAAGAATAATGAGGATAATTTGAGTAACGCACAGTTGAACTGAATCTGATTAATTAATGGGAAAATAACAGCTTATGTACTAACAATTATATTTAATCTTCACAAGGTTCTACTATGCAATCAGAATAGGAAATGTTATTGTTGAAGATGCCAGGATGTTCCTGGCACTGCAATTTTGAGAAGGGGGGAAACGCTTCTAAGAATCAAGTACACTAGAGTATTTTACTATACACGGCTTGCATGCCCAACAACATGAATTTGGGCAGAACTTTGGGCATGTTGTAGTCTCCCCCTTTTTTTTGCATCATCATCCCGGAACAGCAAACAGAAGAGGGGGGGTTAGGGGTTTGCGGAAGAGGAAAGAAACACTTTCCCCGGGTTAGAGGGGTGTGTGGGTTATGCTGCTACTACTGTATGTACGGCGTGGTGGAATCTATACGTAGTGGCCGGGTTTCCGCCGGAATTATGACAACGGATGCTACTCATTATACAAAAAGGGACGCCTTCCCATATATATACTGTACACTGGTGCTATACAATTTATTCCGGGCTCAGCATGAGACGCATCCAAATCAAGGTGGCTTCCGTCGTTGCGACGGGATGCAAATGGGACTCGTAACCTCTTCTTCTTCTCCTTCTCCTCGATCCTTCCTCCCTTCATCCTTGTTTCCGGAAAATTTTCTCGAAATAATGCTGCCCCGGAATTCTGGATTACTTTATTGTTTGCTGCACACGAGACGGGCTTTTTCATTTGATGGTGTGTTTCGTGTCGCCTTTTGGCGCTCAAGGTTTGCTGACAATAAGCACAGGAGGTGGAATTTATTCTGCGGAGATTTGAGTTTATGACTTTACTGTACAATACATCCGGTGCCCTGCCTGCTGACAATAAAGTACCTTGCCCGTAACATTATCTCCCTAAATAAATTAATTGTACCCCTATAGTTTTTCTGAAGACGGAAACAGTGCCTCATTTAAAGGAACGTTGTAAACAGTTTGATTTCTTTACCAAGTTCGTTGGACTTTGTGAATCAACTCATTGTACTACAAAAACTTCAAATTATTTATTTTACAGTAATGAGAATTTTTAAACATTGATGTACTGTATCATGTTTACCTCTTTGAGTATGTTCTTCATCTGGGAACCAATACAGTATAAAATTAAATTTTCGTCTTCCTTGAGGTGATTTCTTGGAATAGAGTTTGGTTTTGTACGATGCATCGGTTTTATTATCATGTTAAAATGTTAGAAAGCTTGAAGGCTACAGTACAATGTAATATTATCATATTAGAATCTGGAAAAATATTTGTTGTAATGTAATAAATTTAGATTAAAATGAAATTGCAGCTGCACTGCGGGGACGCTTTAGAAATAAATTTTGTAATAATGATAACATTGTAATTTGCAATGGATCTCTGCCACTTCATGTCCCCGCTAATTTATTTTTCAAATTACAAAGTCGTGGGGGGGGGGTAATAACTTGAAATTGTCCCAAAGAGAGGGTTGGAATTGTTTCAATGCAGCTAACAAACATCTAAACTAATAAAAATTACCCATGAAAAAGTGTGTTTGTTAGCCTGCTGTAATGTTACATTTTTGGATTTCTGAGGTTTATGCACCTTATTTAAAACAGTGGACCATCAGCTTTAAAATTTTGTCTGGGGTAAAAAAAAAATTGAATTTCCCTGAAAAAATGTAAAGGATTAGTCATTCAAGATCCCATTTTATATTTTTATTTTTTGGGTTTTTGAGATTTCTGCGCCAGTTTAAAAAAAAAAGAATTCTGCTTTAAATGTTTTTATTTAAACTTTGAAGTATTCATGAAGAAAAGCGTGGAATTACTTTGACCCCATTTATAAACATTACAGCAAACAAACATTACACTTGAAATGTGTTTTTTTTTGGCAAAGACCTTACTGTATATTTTTATTTTACGGTTTGTGGGATTTCTGTCGCCGGCTTATACACGCACGAATTCAGCTTTTAAAATATATTTTGGAGTTTAAAAAAAAACACATTGAAATTTCTGTAAAAAAAAAAATGGTGGAATGCCTTCGATCCCATTTATAAAAACAGTTCAGCAAACAAACATTGCGCTGAAACAAAGTGTGTTTGTTAGCAAATACCACACGGTATTTATTTAAATTTTTTTTGGATTAACACGTCAGAAAGTGCAGTGTTACTCTTTTATCTTCAGACTTGCCAGATCCTCTTATAAAGGTGTTCCAACACCAAATACAACACCCACCCATCTTCTTTTCTCATCTCCTCTCCCGGTTCCAGGTCGCATGATGTAAGTTTTACTCCGTTTCGCGTGAGCCAGGTCATCCGTTTTCCAGGGGTGCCAGCTTCAAT
This sequence comes from Notodromas monacha, assembly GCA_905338405.1. NCBI lineage: Eukaryota > Metazoa > Arthropoda > Ostracoda > Podocopida > Cyprididae > Notodromas > Notodromas monacha. The sequence continues at coordinate 20,086 of CAJPEX010001489.1, read as the reverse complement.
GGGGGGGGGGGGGGGATATATAGGGGGGGTCTGAGAGGAAACTTCCGCACCTTTCCACGCGTGCTCCTTCCTTCCTCACTTCCTCTTATTCCCCATCTTCTTCCTTTGCTTCGTTTTTTCATTTTATTTGGTCTTCTTCCCCGTCTTTCATCCATTCCCGTGAACCTACGCTCGGGCTTCGTCGTCACTGTCGACGTCGACGTCGACGTCGTCGTCGTCGAAGAGGGGTAGCTCTCTTCTCTTGCCACCCCTCCGCCGTCCTGGCGAGGAATCGACCAGGAGCCAGAGAGGAATTAATCATGGCGACAGTTTCCGTTCGGAAGGCGGAAACTTTTCCACCAGGATAATGGTGGCCATGAAGTCCAGCAGCACAGCACTGTTTTTTTAAACCGTTTATTGTGGAGGATGAAAGTCCAGGCATTTTTACCCCTGTTTTTTTTTCTTTTTGGCTCAAACTCTGAAATAATTTTCACTGGGAAGGGGTTTACTTCTTTGAGCGGTTGGGACTGAGTAATTCTCAGTATAGCAATTCATCCACACGAAAAATTGAGAATTTCGAGAAATAAACAGGGAATCAATCAATTGTTCATAAACTTCGGTACTGTATACTTAGTTTTTGTAATCAGCAAAGGAAAGATTGACATGATTATTCATCGCTACAATGATTTATACGGAGATTTTTTGCCAGAGCATAAAAGAGGATTTGATAAATGAAGCCAATCTTTTCTTTTTTAATCTCTATCTTTTACGAACAGTATTTGATGCCGATTTTATACTTTTAAATTTTTTTTTATTTTTTCTAGATTCAAAGAATGTGTGATCTTAAGTTTTTTTTTACGATTCTAAAGAGGTAAACTGTGCTATGTACGACAAAAGAGAGGACAGATGACACCTTTAAACATGCAAATGAGATTGACTTTCCGGAAATGAAATGCTCGGGAAGTCCCTCGGGGAATAGATCGGGTCAAAGGGTTCACCTACTCACGCATTTATTCTCGAAGACATTCCTATTTGCTTCGCTTGATCTCGTCACACCAATGTACACACACACACACACACACACACACACACACATACACACACAAAAGCATAGAGACATGAGCTTCGCAAAAATGAGATTTGGGTTCTCAATTTCAAGATAAGGTTCACTCGAGCAGGAGATGTTAAAATAAAAACCTGTAAGGTTTTCGCTGCTTTAAAAGGGCTTCAGCACAGTTTGCATCTCGGAATGTATTGCCTCAATTTCCGGATTAATCATCAATTACAGATAAAACTCTCGTATGAAGTGGCAGTTCGTGCAATTTTGCAAAAACAACAAAAAACTTCACATAACTTCGCTGAAAACAGGGTTCATTCCCATCATTGGGAGTGTCGTTATTGGAAAATCCCATTGTGTATGAAATCTCAAAATAAAATACAGTCTGTAGCATACAGTACAGTACTTGTTAAACCGCGTAGTATGACTGAGAAGAGGAGACCTTTCATCAAATTGAGAGGTTTCTTTATTTTTGTAGGAAAATATCGGTTCGACCATTTAACCACAAAAATTTTTGGTCGAACTCTATTGTTTACAGAAAACCTTGATTTAAAATCCTATAACAGAAATGAATAAGATTTTATATTCCTTCGACAATTATTCCCTGGGGTTCTCTTCCATTCTAGGGCGGTCAATTTTTTTTAAACCACAGTTTGGTTTGACCACAGGTCACCGAAATATACAGACTTGGTTGAGTAGCCTAAGAGCAATATTTTTTTTTAATCGGCTAAATATATTGTTGCCAATAGCCATAAACTTTAACCACTTGGTATGACGAAAGAGAAAAATACAATAAGGTAAGGAATTTTTATTTTTCAGCAACAACAATTTTAAAAATGTTTGCGTGAAGAGGAATGAAATCAAAACTTGCTCTGACATTGTCAAAATTCATCAGCCTTTTTTTTAATGTCTTCATCTATGAGCATCCATTTTGGCAAACAGTTCTTGGCTCAACCCCCCCCCCCCCCTCCCCTTCCAAGTGAAAAATAAAGTCTGGAAAAAAATACGGGTGTGAATTGAATCGTGAAACAACAACAGCGACAACAATCTTATGAGCTATGATATTTTTCTGCAAATAACACTACGCAGTGCATCTTTTTTTATGGGCGCCAGAATGCATTTGACAAATGTCAGAAAAAATTGTGAACCTTGTGATTGCTGATCACATGCAGGAAGTAAAGCTTATACAGTAAAATCTCGTTGCAATGAATTCCTGGGGACCTGAGAAAAATTCATTATAACAAAATCAATGATTTTTAGCAAATTTCGGACTGCAATTTTATCGGAAATGGGGAATACATGCTTGAAAATGCTTCAAAAACACATAATTCAAGACCTAGCATAATTAATGAGTAATTTTGATGAAATGAAGAGCAATCCTTTGCTACAGTAAAATCTTGTTACAACAAACTCCCGGGGACCTGAGAAACAATTCTTGTTAGAAAAAATTTTTGTATCAAGATCAATGATTTTTAGCACATTTCAGACTGCAATTTTATTTGAAATGGGGAATATATACATACTTTAAAATGCTTCTAAAACACATAATTCAAGACCTAGCATAATTAATAAGTACATGTAATTCTGATGAGATGAAGAGAAATCCTTTGATACTACACCTCACTTACTGCTGGTGAGAAAAAACACTCAGTATAACTTCAGCAGACAGAAACAAGGCTGTGCAACAACAGCAACAACAAAAATAGAAAAACGTACAACAACAACAACGGTGACGACAACTATAGTCCACTAAGACCAAGAAAAAAATGCATTAAAGATGGTGTCTGCTGCTATATGCCGCAGACGACATATGGCGGCCCCCGCGGGACACCTCTTTTGCCGCCCTTTTTTCTCTCCTGCTGGGCACGAGTCATATGCAGTCAGTCCCTCAGGGAGACTTTTTCCCNAAAAAAGAAACCTAATCGGAAATTTGAACTTTGATCCGCGTTTTCTTGAATTGAGTCATGACTGACACAAAACGATGAACTCCTTCAGAAGTTCACTCTTCTGTGGAGCTAAAGTACCGTACGTTCAGTTTAAAATCTCGTGACACCATGCGTATATACGAGTGATTACACGGTTCCACGCGGATCACCTTGTTATAATGCTGCTGTTGTGGGGAAGCTTCAAAATTCAACAATTGAACATTTCAAAGCCTGTTTCAACTCATGGATTAAAAGGACTGAGAAGTGTGTAAAAATTGTTAGTGATGAAATTGAGAAGGTGTCTGTCTAGTCTCTTGGAACCAGTGAACATGAGAAAAATGTTTTTAAAAATCCCTGGTGTTGAGATCATTTCAAGTCCGCGCCGAAACGAGTCCGCGCGGAAACGTGTAACCCCTATACTATCTTCCTCTAGAGTTTTTACATCAACATAAATGCCATGGGTTTTGTTTTACACTAAAATATGAATAATTTAAAAAATGCGACACTAACCGTCGGTCCACTGGCCGTTGGCATCAGGGACGGCGACAGAATAGGTGTTGAAACCGGACATGGGTCCAGGTGCATTGTTGACAGCTGGTGACCTGGCCGACGGCAGCGACAGCTGGTGGTTATTTCTCGCAGTTGGCATACTGTAGAGGGCCTCTGCAATATCCGCTGCTCTTTTCAGGATTATTTCCTGCAAAATAGTAAATGTTTGTATAATATTTTCAAAAACTGCTGGTGCGTCAAAATAAGGTCCTCTAAGATTTTTATAAATAGAAACCACAGAAGATAAAAAGCCAAACAAAATCCAGAAATTTCTACATGAATCATCGACTTCAGAAATGTACTATGTTTTATATTAGCGTTTGTTTGCTCCCTCTGCCGATTATTATTACATTTTCCTTCGGTCTCCGCATTATTCTGAATAATTGGGGAAAACGTTTGAGAAAATTGAAGTGACCATAATGCAGAACATTAATTTATGAAATTGAAAATTAATTGCTTCTGGAAACAATTTCAGATCTATTTTTTATTCAATAAGTCAACCTTCTGATTAAAAATGATCTCAAACTTATTTTTAATGCTTTATTATGCTTACAGTTCACTTAAAATGAGCGCAAATAGAAATTTCAATAATTTTGATAAGAATCGTGGGAAATTATTTAATTATATGAATTTGATGTACGGAACATAAAAAATAATTATAACGAATTTTTTTCATTGTTTCTGTAGCATACCTGCAGGGAACTTTGAGAATATTTGCTTTAATGAAGAATTTGTCATACAGTGAGACCCCCACATGCGGACACCTCAACATGAGGACAATTTGACATAGGGGCATGTATTTTTCAATAAAAAGGGCATAAAAAGGCCCAACATATGGACACTGATTTGACATGAGGACATTGCATGATACAAATGCCAATAGATTCTACAAAAATTGACTTTTATCCAGCTTGATTGCAAGAAACAGATTTCCAACCCTAAGATTTATGCAAGAAATTTTGTTTGTCATTTATCCCATCATTCTCCCATCCATTCAGCTAATTAAAAAAATTACCTATTACATCCATTGAGGGACTTCTTTTTTTCTTTATGACTTGAATGTTATTTTTGTGGATGCCAACATTTCAATGTACAGTACAGAGATACACTATTCAATGCTCCAAATGTTCTTATTGCATAGAAAATATATTCACTGAATCAAATTCAAGCGGCAAACAATTTTTTTTCATGGAATTCTGAAGGATATTTCTTCCATAAAACACCAATTAAAAATTAAATAATGTAAGTCAAAGACAAGACTCAACTTACGGACAATTCAACTTAGGGACACTCTTGATGCAGCACCAATTACATCTGCATCTGGGGGCCTCACTGTACTTGTTATCAAATTTGTCTTTGTTATCTGAATGAAAATAATATAATCTTATTACTTTTGTAGCATAATCTCATTCAAGTAACATTCATATTTTTTAATGCAAGAATATTTTTCAAGTTCCAACAGTTTTTTTATAACGAGCTTTTAATGCATCAGTTTTTGCAAAAATGATGAAAATGAGCGTGAAAGGTTCAATAAGACGTAGTCTTTAATTACCTTCGGCAGGCGTTCGGGGTCTCCAGGATGCCTGGGGATCAATTTGGAAAGGCGCTGGAACCCGTAGTCGATTGTTGGTTCTGTTAACGCTGCGAACAAGGAAACAAACATCTTTGACCCCGAAACCTTTTTCCAACACGCAAAATTCGATCATCCCGCCCTCGGGAACGACCTTCAGTGAGAAATAAGGTAAGAAAGAACGTCAAGGTACTTACAAACATAAACGAATCTGCCGGGAGCCCCCTTGCAAAATTGTTTGGATTTGTACGAAAGCGTCACTTCCACGACGCCCGGAATGTGTCTCGGCGGTGTCGTCACACGAATTGCATGTGAGGTTATCAACTGAAAGATTCCGGATGAAAAACAAATTAAATAAACATGCATTTTTCAAAAATGTTGGTTCATCCTTTTCTTATTTGTTGCTTGGAATTGATTCCAATCGCCAAACAAAGGGTAAAAAGTACTTGTAATTGAAAGAGAAAAATCGCAACCAGTTTGAGACATCTTTGCATTCTCAAAGGAACGTCTGATTTTGAAAAAAAAAAAAAATCGGGGTAACTGAAATGCAAATTTCAATAATTCAGCTTTTTTTTTGCGACTTGGAATTGGTTTTAATTTTCAAGCGATGAGTAAATATTAATAGCACGAAGAAAAATCTCGCGTAGGTTTTTATTATGAAATTTTGCGAGCCTTTTTGTAATGAATACACGGGATTGGCAGCAACAAAAAAACTTTGAGACTTGGAAAAGTAAAATTTGATTCATACATGTTTAAAAAACCATTTAGTTAAAAAAATCTTCGTCTCTCAGATCGAGGCTAAAAAGCTTCATGGAATCAAGTGACGATCAGCACACTTTCGGAGGAAGAAATCGGGCTATTTAAGCGGTTGAAAGCAGCTAATTTGACGAATAATTTGATTTCAGGTGCGAATTACAGTAGTTATAATTTTTGCATATGAAACTACGATGTGGCCTAACTCATATAATTTCCAGTCTTGGCCGCATGGTAAATTTTAAAGCTCGATTTAGAGGAAGAGAAAGAGGAGCCAATATAATTTGACCGCCCAAAATAAATTTTAATTTCACCTAATAATATTTTAATCCGTCATAAGTAGCATCAATTGAGTGTTCGGGCTGATTTTTTTCATGATTATTTTTATAGGTTAATAAAGTACTGTACATATATTCATTTCAATAATTTATAGACCGCATCCGAGGAAATGTAACACGCAGGTCACACTTTTCTCCAGAAAAGTTGGGTCGCGACCAGTTTTTAAAAACTCAGTTAAGTCCGAAAACGCAGATGCGGCCAAAACTCGATTCAATTCAATGATTTCACTTCAAATGATGATGAAACATATTTAATTCCTGATCATGCAATGTACATATTAATTACCTCGCTCCAGACCAGGTGTGTGCCGAACACGACTTGCAGTCCATCGAAGAAGTTGTCCCCGATTATGATGACAGTGCTGCCACCTGTCGTCCATCCTTCGCTCGGACTTATTGCCTTCACACATGGAGTCGCTGCAAAAAGAAACACACACAACAAAACGTATATTAATTTAGATTTAAAGTCTCCAAAAATAATTATATAAAAAATATGTGTTGCAGAAATAAATTCATTCATGTACATTTAGAAACAAGGCTTTTGCACCAAAAGCTTGAGCATCAGTGAAATAAGAATCTGGCATGAAGGTTTATTTTCCAGAATCTCATCACCAAAGAAAAGTTAGGTTTATAAAAGTTAGAATATCTCAAGATCTGTCAATTAGGTCAATTTTTATTCAATGAACAAAAGTTGAAAAACATCTTCAGCTTCACTTTAAGATGTTGCAGAATTTTTCAAGCGTACAATTTGTGGAGTTATTTGCTTTGGAAGTTTTGCGCATTGGGAATTGCGCCATAGGCAAAGTATGTTTTCTTTGATTATTTTATTTCTTTTTGAAAGAAAGTTTTTACTGCACAATGTGAGATTGTATGTTGTGATTGTGAGTGTGAATGTTGTCTTTATGAAACCTGTGATAAAAGACAATAATGAAGTCCTCTTTTAACATCCAAGCAGTGAGGATGCTCCAGCTTCAATTATTTTTGCAGTCATAATGTAGTTTTGCACTTTTAAAATTTAATTCCCTTGGAGGCTGGGTAACTGCCTCAGCACTCAGATGTCTCTTGCATCTGGAATGTTTTTTAATGCAGCTTAACCCTTGGACAGCAGAGGGTTTGTTTCCATCATGAGGCAAAATTGGGATATATTTGGGGGGTGGAGCATTTCAGTTTGACCCAAGATTGCTGAAATGCTCCCAGGTTGAGAAGGCCTAAGTCAGGAAAAAATCCGGGAGACAAATTCTCTTTTTTGTTTTCAAGAATCTTCTATGCCGATCCTATACCAGGAATGCAGGAAAAAACGCCACCCAGCGAGGGATTTGTTTTTATTTTTCATCCACAATTTTCTGCTGGATTATAAAAAAAATGTTGGACTTTGTCCCTACTCAGGCCTTTGTACAAAAGTTGCATTTTTAAAATTCCCAGTTCTCAGTGACACCAAAATTTGCAAATATATCCCAACTTTGCCGCACAAGGGTTAAAATCTGTAATAAAAATCATTCAGTCATTGACCAGGAAAAAAAAAAGTTCAGTTTAAAAATACCACAGGAAAAGTCTGCTAAATGTAAAAAACGCTAGTGGGAGGGTATTTTTATCCCCCCGGGGGGACAAACCGGATAAAGCTCACTGCTTGCTTGGGTTCTTCAAGATCACGGCCAGGTCCCTGGAGGAAAGCCCGCAAACTATATACACACGGGCGCTCTTCGGGAGTCACATTACTCACATAACGCGGGTATACGGTATATATATATGAGCAAAGCATGTACAGTACACATACCTTGGGTAAGAAAGGAACACCTTGTGCAGCCAAGTGGATTGCTCCAGGGATTTCCCACCCTGGCGATGATGAAAACGCGAAAATTCCAGGTGAGGGCTCACGCGACTTCAAAAGGACGACGACGCCTTGTGTGGGGGGGGAGGAGGGGGTTTGGGAGACCTTTTACCCCCCGAGGGGAAAAAGTCTCCCTGAGGGACTGACTGCATATGACTCGTGCCCAGCAGGAGAGAAAAAAGGGCGGCAAAAGAGGTGTCCCGCGGGGGCCGCCATATGTCGTCTGCGGCATATAGCAGCAGACACCATCTTTAATGCATTTTTTTCTTGGTCTTAGTGGACTATAGTTGTCGTCACCGTTGTTGTTGTTGTTGTACGTTTTTCTATTTTTGTTGTTGCTGTTGTTGCACAGCCTTGTTTCTGTCTGCTGAAGTTATACTGAGTGTTTTTTCTCACCAGCAATAAGTGAGGTGCAGTATCAAAGGATTTATCTTCATATCATCAGAATTACATGTACTTATTAAGTATGCTAGGTCTTGAATTATGTGTTTTAGAAGCATTTTAAGGTATGTATATATTTCCCATTTCCAAAAAATTGCAGTCTGAAATGTGCTAAAAATCATTGATTGTGATACAATGAATATTTTTATAAAGAATTTTTTCTCAGGTCCCCGGGAGTTTGTTGTAACAAGATTTTACAGCAAATATTCTCAAAGTTCCCTGCAGGTATGCTACAGAAACAATGAAAAAATATTTATAATTACTTTTTATGTTCAGTACAGTACATCAAATTCATATAATTAAATAATTTCTCACGATTCTTGTCAAAATTATTGAAATTTTTATTTGCACTCATTTTTAAGTGAACAGTAAGCATAAAGCATCAAAAATAAGTTTGAGATAATTTTTAATCAGAAGATTGACAGATTGAATAAAAACATAGATCTGAAATTGTTTCCAGAAGTAATTAATTTTCAGTTTCATAAATTAATGTTCTGCATTATGGTCACTTCAATTTACTCAAACGTTTTCCCCAGTTATTCAGAATAATTCGGAGACCGAAGGAAAATGTAATAATAATCGACAGAGGGGGCAAACAAACGCTAATATTAAACAGTACATTTCTTGAGTCGATTCATGTAGGAATTTCTGGATTTTGTTTGGCTTTTTATCTTCTGTGGTTTCTATTCACAAAAATCTTAGAGGACCTTATTTTGACGCACGAACAGTTTTTAAAAATGTTATAAACATTTACTGTTTTGCAGGAAATAATCCTGAAAAGAGCAGCGGATATTGCAGAGGCCCTCTACAGTATGCCAACTGCGAGAAATAACCACCAGTTGTCGCTGCCGTCGGCCAGGTCACCAGCTGTCAACAATGCACCTGGACCCATGTCCGGTTTCAACACCTATTCTGTCGCCGTCCCTGATGCCAACGGCCAGTGGACCGACGGTTAGTGTCGCACTTTTTAAATTATTCACATTTTAGTGTAAAACAAAACCCATGGCGTTTATGCTGATGTAAAAATTCTAGAGGAAGATACGAGGGTTACACGTTTCCGCGTGGACTCGTTTCGGCGCGGACTTGAAATGATCTCAACATCAGGGATTTTTAAACACATTTTTCTCATGTTCACTGGTTCCAAAAGACTAGACAGACACCTTCTCAATTTCATCACTAACAATTTTCACACACTTCTCAGTCCTTTTAATCCATGAGTTGAAACAGGCTTTGAAACGTTCAATTGTTGAATTTTGAAGCTTCCCCAGAACAGCAGCATTATAACAAGGTGATCCGCGTGGAACCGTGTAATCACTCGTATATACGCATGGTGTCACGAGATTTTAAACTGAACGTACGGTACTTTAGCTCCACAGAAGAGTGAACTTCTGAAGGAGTTCATCGTTTTGTGTCAGTCATGACTCAATTCAAGAAAACGCGGATCAAAGTTCAAATTTCCGATTAGGTTTCTTTTTTTTTTAAACAATAGAAGATGCGTGGCAAATTTAATATATGCGAGATTTCAATCAATAAATGAGCAGAAAATATTTATATTTGACCATTTTTTCTCTCTGGTTTACATAGAAAATGATGCAATTTCAAGATTTACATGAATGTACACATTGCGTTCACGTCTCGAGCTTTTAAATTTTATTTTGAGCTGTCGATTTGGGATTTTCTTTTTCTATGACTTTTTGTTTTCCATTTGGAAATTTGCAGCATATTATCTTACTCTTCTTTTGAGAGTTCTGATATCTGATGAAAAAAGAACATGAATTTGAATGGATTTATCTATAATTCAACGCTATTTCTTGATAGCATTTCTGCTTTCAAAATTTTTAAAATTTCGTCTTGGGTTACCCGAGCTCCAGTTGTGTCAATTTGCCAAAACAGAAAAACAAATAGGTAAAGAAAGAAAATCATATACTGTACTATGAAGCCACGCAAAAAAGAATCCAATTTCCGATTGCAAAAAAGAATCTTTGAATCTGTCTTGTCAAAAGGTTTCACCGCCCTGCTGAGGCCAAATAGTAAAATTCTCGCTTCAAACGTTAAACCGATGTGTAGAAAGATTCGTTTTGAATTTATTTGTTGTCTCGATTCACTCAAAAACCAGCATTCCCTATACAGTACATGTACACTGAAGAAAGCCGCGATGAAACGTAACGAACAGCTCAACATCACGTAATACCCAGCTTCCTTCCGTCATCTCGGTACCCTCAAGGGAGTCCCCGGAACCCCGCACCCGGTGAACCCCTCAGGAGCAACTTTTGCTCCCCAGTACTGAATGTACTGTTACCACACTATACTGGGAAACACGCGGATCACGAGAAATTGACTGCATATTATTCCCCAGCTACCCACTAGTTTTCAGAGCCGGTCCACTTGGTGTAATTCTCCTGCTTCTTTTATTTCCCAATACAAAATGTAGCTTTTTTTGTGTGGTTCCGATAGACCAAGAAAAAGTGTCCTTGTCAGCAAATTTTTATATCAGATTGTGATTTCTCTTTCTTAATTTTGACTGAACAGAACTACAGTGGATCCCTGCATTTAAGAAAAAAAAAACTAATCGGCTACAGAATTAGCTTCGTTATGCGAAAAATTATTTCGCTTCGGTTTGAGTCTGAAAATATTTAATCCGTTCCAGACACTGATAGAAAATTAGTGATGAACCTTGAAAGCCTCTGTATTTCCCCAAAGAAGCATACAAATGAAATAATCCTGGAAATTGTAAGCTTTGAACTTGATGCGGATTTTTGTGACAGATTTTCTCCTAAAGTTGAAGCCAAGCGAAAAAAAAGCCCGAAATACACAGAAAATTATTACACGAAATTCACCAATTAATTTTTCTGTTCTCGCTGAAGATCTTCCAGTTGATTTTGAAATTTACCTTTTATTTAAAATCTCCCTCCTTGTGGTTACTCAAATTCGTGTGCAACGTTCTAAGTACTGTATAGTTGACATTCTGCGAAATTCCAATAAAATTGATTGATGAATTCCTCGTCTGAAGAAATACCTACGCCAATAATAAGCAGTGGTCAATTTCGGCGGATCGAAATAGGGTTATTGATAATACCGGTGACTCTACAACGATTTTCTCTACATACAACGTTTCACAGAGTTAACGCCAAATGTTTTAGGGGTTCTTTACAACGAAAATCTCTCTACAACAATTTTGGTTCTGGTCCCTTTGATTTTCGGTGAAGAGAGAGAGAGTCCACCTGTATTATATTTCAAGTGTCATGAAACTATGAAGTTCCTGAAAAGAACATGTATTTTTTGTTTCGCGTTGGCATTTTTTTTTCAATTTGCTCGCATTCGTTTTTGCATTCTTTCCTATAATAATGACATTTTTCCGGTTGTTATTAAATTCCAGGCTTTTTCTTCTAGAGGAGTATAGCAGTTCCGGGACGCTCAGGAGCGGCAGCGGCGGCGGCGGGAGCGGCAGTGGCGGCGGCGGGACGACACAACACCAACACCAGCAGCAGCAAAGCAGTTCGGGTTCGTCGCCGGCGTCGGCGACCAACGTCAAGCTGTGCCAGTCGCCGACGACGTCGCCCGGACGCGGCGCCACCTCGACCTACGGCTGCGTCACTTCCGCTGCTTACTCCACAGCCGCCTCTGCTGCCAACCACCACCACCACCACCACCAGCACCACCACCACCAGTTCTCCAACATGACCATGACTGCTGGCCTGTTCAACTCGGCTGCTTCGCGCGACTACCGTGAGTATATAAAGTTGAAAACCTTGCAAAACTCGAGCCTTTCCTCGTCATCATGTGTATAAATATATTTCTATTTGAATGTTTTTTTTGGCCCTGTCTGAATTATTTCAAGATAAATTTTATAACGTACAGTATAATAACATTACATAATTTTGAGTAATTTTCAGTGCTAATGAAAACTGAAACAAACTGATTGCAAAACTAAGTGGTGAAATAGGCATAGTTTACTTTTGAGTGTCCTCAGTAATGAAATAACTTACCAGAGGTTTTCTTCTTTTTTCGCCATACTTATAAAAATTCTACCTATTATGGGAATAGTTCTGGTTTGGCAAGTTTGGGATTAAACTTAATTTGGACTGGAAAAGAATATTTCAGACATGCCACAGTTTGGGAGAAAAGTTTTATTCAAGAGAAAAATGATTAAATCAATAAATGAACCCGGCATTGCTTCTGAATAACAAAGGTTCAATTTCCCCTGAAAAATCTTCGATGCATTTGTTGAAATCTATTACTACTCTGTGCAGAAACTTTATTTTCCTTGGGAAATGTGCATTTGGAAGAATGAAGATCCACTTTATTTACAAAAAATGTTACAATTTCTTCAGAGATACTTGATTCTTGAAAATAGCAGTTTTGTGTGCGTGTATATGCCATTCCGAAAGTGTTATTTCATTTTTTAAAGAAATTTTGACAAGATATATGCATTTGGGGGAGGGGATAACGTAAATTTCTGAAAAACTGGGAGAATTTAATAAAGAAATTTTCGAATTTTTCAAATATTTTTGTCCCCAGGTATGTCGGGCCTGGTTCCATCGCCATTTGCCAGCATGAATCCTTTCGGCATCCCGGGTTGCAACTCGCAAATGTACAGCGGACACCCGATTTCCACAGGCAAGTCGTGATCCCAAAGAAAACTGGAAAAAAAGTGGAAAAACTTGGGAGAAATAAGGAATAATCCGTCGAAGGAATTCGCCCTGAGCTTCGCCCCGGAATGGCAACACTGAATGAGGAGAAGAAAAGAAAAAAAAACGACGATAAACCAAGTGCAATTCCCGATATTTTTGCTCGTTTCTTTATGCCAAAAAAAAGTGTACATTCAGCGCGATTGCTTTGCCTTCGGAAGAAAGAAAAAAAAAGTGTTCCTCGGTCGTCGAAAATCGAAACACGAACCTAATGTGCCATTTTTTGCGTTTTTGACGGCAGTGCTATGATATGCTGATCTCAGTTGATTCATATGTTGAACAGGAAAACCAATCCAAGTCAGGACTTTTGCGGGGAACTCGGAATCTTTATGCGAGGACAAAATCACTCTTCATTTTTTTTTCAAATTATTCACAAACCCTAGTATAGTATCTTCAGCAAGTTTTGATTTATGGATAATTTTTTACTCAAATCACGGCTGGAATTATTAATTTTTCTCTGAAATTTAAAATAATTGTTTGAATTTTGGCAAGGATTTGAGCATATTTATAAAGATTTCTAGATTCCTGCATTAAATCTTCTCGATTTCACCGAATTTTCATTTTTTTGAGTTACTTCCTTGATTGTTGTATTATATCATTCAAAATATCAGTTTGCATTAAATCCGCACGGAATTAGCTTACATTAAATTTGTTGGTCAACCAATATTTCTTATTTGAAAAGTTGAACATTCTGAGCATATGAAAAATTTCGAAATTTGTGAAACGTACAGGGAAGACATTTTTTTCGAAGATTTTTCTCCTCCATGGAAAGACACAACATTTTTGCGAACAATAACGGATTCCTGGTTTAATTGGCAATTCAACCTCTGGGAAAGCATGAAGATAATTTTATAAATTAGTTTGATAGCTAATTTCCCTTTAATTCCGCTTGTGCACCACCTTTTGAGAATAAACATAAGGTAAATTTGAAATTGACGCCGATCTCAGCAATTTTATGAAGTTAATTTGTTTCATGGGAGTTTTTTCCTACAGTCGAGAACTTCTGTCCCCCAAAAACATCGATCAAGTAGAAAATCTGCCAGGATCTTCTCTCAAACTAAAATTTTCCTATGAAAACTACGAAAAAGTGACCGAGTCCTAGCAAAAATTCCAGTTCCCCGAAAGAAAAAAAAAAAGAAAAGCGAAGACTGTTTCGCTTGCGCGGGTTTTCAAGGTTTAATGAGCCAAGAAAACTTGCTCGAATCTGTGATATGGCAAATCCTCGCACGGAGCAAAAAGAAAAAAGAAACGAGGAAGCATTGGCCGAAATATCTAATCAATAATATTATCATTGCGGTACTGAAAAAGGAAAAAAGTGTAAATGCTCTTCTAAAAAGAAGCTTTTCCTCGTCAAAACAGGAAAAGGATTCCCCCCTCCAACGTCTTCTTTTTTTTTTTAACGCAATATTTTTCGACTCTCGTGGAAGATCAGCGAAGAATGTGATGCAATCTCTTATTCTTTCTTACTCTGTCTCGCGCCTGTTGTTTGCTTTAAACGAGGAAACCGATAGAACATATCGAATTCAGCATAATCAGGAGCAAAACGGTTCTTTTTTTTTTCGTTCGAAAGGATCGCCGACCGTGAAGGAAAAACAAATGTATGCGGGAATTTCTGACGATACGTGCGTTTGTCGTTCATGAGAACGGAAAACGGAACAGGAAAATGGATGTTGTCAAAAAGAAAAATACGGTGTCTTCATTTTTTTTACTTACACGATTCAAGTGTATTCCACAGGTGGTGGCAGCACGTTGCTTTTCGCTGCTAAACTTCAGAATACTGTATTGCTCAAGAGAAGATTTTTCAGCAGAAGTTCAACAGTTACAGGATTGAGAACCACATCTTGCTGAACTCACCTCGTCGTGCTGATTTAAAATGCTTGAGGAATTCGCGGCCAATGATTTACGCAAACCAGCATTAGGAAAATAATGGCAATAAACAATATTTAGTCCTCTGGGATGAATCGTAGTTATTCTTTCGGCTTCCATTCGAAGAGGTTGATAAGAGTTGAATCTGTAGTGAATAAACATGTTTTTCCTCTCAAAACGGTTGCTTCCCGACGCTCTTCTCTCGTCAGTCTCGCTGAAATCATGATTGAAGTCGGGAAAATCATTCAGGATGTTGTTTTCGGCCCTGCAGCCAGTACTGCAAAAAATATCAGGAGGTTCAGATTTAGAATCCTCAAATTATGCCTCAGTTCGGGTGGTTTCCATCTGCAAATTCTTACAGCTGCATTACTTTTGTACTGGTTTTTGACATGGAGTCAACAAAAAGAGGAAATCAAGGTGAACGTGAAAACTGCCGAGTTGAAAGCAATGCTGGAGACACCATGTGACCTTTCAACAAATGCCTACTTGAACTGGGACTTTGAAGTCCAAAAGGATCCTCATTTGATTCAGTACATCCGAGATAATTTTTTAATCCACTCGGGTGGTTCTGGAAGGATCCCTAATCCTGACATAATACCTCAGCCAGTGCTCAATGATGAGTTTGAGGACCCATCTGAAGGTTTCATCATCAAAACTACAGTTATTCCTCTATTATTCATGAATGTATGAGAACTTCAATTCACACAATCATTTTGACTCTAACATTATGTGGTTCATGTTACAGTATACAAAACCGGGAAAGTTTTTTGAAGGTGGTGCTCTGGATGGTAAAGTATTTTCCACTACTTATTACTTGGAGAAGAGACTCGGCTGGTCAGGGATCCTTGTAGAGGCAAATCCCAGAAAAGATCCTCTGTTATCTGCGAAGAAGCATTCGAGGTACAATGTGTGGACTGCGCATGCGTGTATATCTCCCCAGCCCACCCCATGCCAGGTTATATTCAGTTTTTCGAACGCTTCAATTTTTAATCACAGTACTTGCATTTTTTGGGTCAAATGGATGCATGTTCCCCGATACCAATCCAATGAAATACCAAATATAACTGGAACAAGTAATTTCTTATGCCACAAAAATGATTTCACAGTGAAGCTTAGTTTTATCTGCAGGTAAATAAACCTAAGCAGGTCACTGAATTATCAACCTAACGTGATAAACAACGTAGCAGAATTATTCATTGAAAAAGTTTATTGAATTTTCCTTCATGTATCATCGCAGTATACAGTAAAATCTCGTTACAACAAAGCCTTCAGGAATCAGAACCAGTAAAATAGTTTTGTGGTACAGTAATGAAAAATACATTTGAAATTATGGCTATTGGACAGGGACCTAAAAAATTACTTCTTTGTAGATTATTATTCTCTTTAAAGTATTCGCTGTAACGGGATTCTACTGTTGTTTGTCGGTCATCATAGTAACATGAACTTTGCACAAATCCCTATTTCTTAAAGCAGGTGATGGTTTAAATAAAATTTACAAAATTACTAGGGAATAAATTGGTTTTGCTCACCGGGTTTCTGTTTCGTGGCAGATTTTCTTCGATGAAGAGGGATGAAAACTAATCGAATCAAGGATGAAGATGCATTAAATTACTCTCTGCTTCCGGTGCTTTGATCCAGGAATATCTCTCGGAAATTCTGCAGAAACCGTCGTCTTCCCAACAATCTCCATGCGCACCACGTTTAAGGTTATTTTTTGCTTTTTGAAAACGTGGTTTTTTAGATTAATTTTTTAATCTACTATAATTATTTTATTCTTTTTAAAAAATATTCTTAAAATTAATTTTTTCACAAAAGATTGCATTGTCATCAGTTTCTAGGCTATCCTGAAAGTTTCAGCTTGATAGCTAGTCGGGAAGTGAGTGAAATTTGAGTTTCAAAATTTGATCCGGACAAACAGACAAGAAAGTGAGTTCATAAAAACATGGTAAAAAAAATAAAAATTCCTCACAAAGTCTTGCTGTTACACATTTTCTGGTATTCTTCTAACGAATTTGAACATTGGATATCCAGGCATCCGTTCAACCAAGAAATAAAATGATTAAACCATGCAAATGCTGCCGTTATAACTTTTACAAACGTTATTACTGACAGGGTAAATTCACAGTTGATGTTCATAAGCTTAAGAATGGAGAGGATACGATGACATCGCACCCAAGCACCTATTGGCATGGATCGATCTGGTCCGAAGAAGACGAAGATGAGGACATCACAGATCCATCTACTGTTGAGATATACGAGGAAAATGTCCCTTGCTTCCCATTATACTCCTTGTTAGCTGCGGCAAATCTGACAAACCTGGACTTCTTCTCCCTTGATGTGCAAGGTGTTGACGTAAGGGTAATCTTCTCTATTCCTTGGGAAGAAGTTGAGTTTCAGGTGAATTGCTATTCATTTTTGCAAAGGACTCAGGATTATTTGACCAGCAGGAAAATTATTTGAAAATAAATGCGTGGCTCATCTGTGAAAGGTGGTGAGGCTGCATGAGACAAATATCAACGTGGATGGGGGACCTTGGTTTCATTTAGCAAACTTCATGCAAAGCATGGGCTACTTCCATCATGAGCAACTCGTCTATTATCCCTCAGGAAGGAGAAATGGACAATATTATTTCTCTCTCCAAGAATGATGTGGTGTAAGATGAGCACAAAATGCATGCTCAATTATTGGAAACTTGCAATCTTTATTTAATCTGAAGGAAACTATTATCCATATTTGTCAGTGCCGAACTAATAAAAGAATGTAGAAAAATGATCAGCTCAGGCAAGGAAAACACCTTTTTTCCTGCAGGTTTTTTGGCTGCAAAAAGTTGAGCCATGCACCAAAGCAACTCTTTGCAGCCAAAAAAACTTGCAGAAAAATGTTTCTATCCTTTGCTAAGCTAGTCATTTTTTTCTCTCATTCTTTTGTCATTCAAGCCATCAACATATTTTGCGATTGATTTGATGAAACTTTCAGAATAATAGGTTTGTCACCACTTACAGAGAAAATTGTTGTGGACAAGAGCTTTGTAGAGAGAGTCCATCTGCATAATTTTCTGGTTAATATTGCACCAGGTTGGATAGGTGTCACTTTTGTCAATTGTATCTCACATGCCCCTCCAACGGTTTTTCTGAAGTGGTAAAAGCTACATGAATGTTAAAAAGCCTACCCCATTTTCACGGTGAGTAAATCTAATGAAAAAAGTGAAACATCGAGCTTTTTGTGGAATTCAGAATCTCATATAATTCCCGAGAATGAAAAATATTCAATAAAAACATGCTAAAAAAAACCTTGGAAAGAATCGGTTTGGTGTGAAAATATGCTGCCAAAGACGTCTTAAAGGCTCTCTATAAGGACCTAGTTTCGTGGCCTTCGTCTCTCATTAAATTACGTAGAAGTAGGAACTAAGCTAATCAAAAGTAGGGAGAAGTAGCTTCTTTTAGACGGTACACGCCCTGTCATACAAAAAGAGTTCCATGGTGAACACACTTCACGATTCAGCAAGGGAATCCAAAAATCATCGTTTGTTTGGATCAGGATGCGGATTACTCGACACGGTTAATATAATGGGTTCGATTTTCAGAAGAGGGAGCCGCATAATTCATCACGGGATAATACAAAGTAAATTTTTAAAAGTCAATGAACAGACACTTCAACCAACCTCAAAGCAGAAGCAGTCCGGACAGTCAGCTTCCTTTTTCACAATCGAATCGGAGCCTGAAAAACACAAAAACTTCGAATGAACGAAGAACTTCAAAATCACGCTCGATTTCCAAAGCTAATCATTGATTATGATCAGGATGCGGATTACTCAACATGGTTAATATACTGGGTTTGATTTTCAGAAGAGGGAGCCGCATAATTCATCACGGGATATAACGAGGTAAAAAAAATAAATGAAAACACACACCAACAAACCTCGAAAGCAGAAATAGTCCAAACCTTACGGTTCCTTTTTCCTTGATCGAATAACAAGGATCAGAAGCAGAAAAACACAAAACCATCTCAGAATTTTTGGAATCACGCTTTAAATTCCAAGGCTAATCATTGATTATTATCAGGATGCGGATTACTCAACACGGTTAATATAATGGGTTCGATTTTCAGAAGAGGGAGCCGCATAATTCATCACGGAATAATACGAAGTAAAAAAAAGCCAACGAATAGACATATAAACGAACCTAGAATTCAGGAACAGTCCAAACCTTCCGGTTCCTTTTTCCTTGATCGAATAACAAGGATCAGAACCTGAAAAACACAAAACCATCTCAGAATTTTTGGAATCACGCTTTAAAGTCCAAGGCTAATCATTGATTATTATCAGGATGCGGATTACTCAACACGGTTAATATAATGGGTTCGATTTTCAGAAGAGGGAGCCGCATAATTCATCATGGAATAATACGAAGTAAAAAAAAGTCAACGAATAGACATATCAACGAACCTGAAATTCAGGAACAGTCCAAACCTTCCGCTTCCTTTTTCCATGATCAAACAACAACGACCGCAGCCTGAGAAAAACAAAACCTTTGAATGATATACAGTATAAAAAAAAACTTCTGGATCTCGCATCCAGAGGTTAACCACTAATTCTCATCAGGGTGCGGATTATTCGACACGGTTAATATACTTTAATGGGTTCGATTTTCCGTAGAGGGAGCCGCATAATTCATCATCAAACATATAAAAACTCAACAAACAGAAGCACAAACTAACCCGATCGAACGAACTGTCAAAACTAGTCCGGAAAGTTCCATGTTCTCGCAGCGCCATCTTCCAGTTCCTGCAAAATGAGGACGATTACCTCTCACTTTGGCATTCTAAAACATGAATGATTAAAGAATGCCTCTTAATTCTTGAAATCATCAGAAAGCGGATTGGTTCCAAACATAGGTTGGCTTAATGGTTCGATACTTTTTTTCAGAAGAGGGAGCCTCATAACTCATCACACAAGGAAATACAGTCCATTACACTGACTGGACAAAACATTTAGCTGACCTTTTTAAACAAAGAATTCGGACGCTTTTCCAGGTTTAATCTCATGCTCTCGATGGACTTTCCGACGTTGCCTAAAAAAAGTATAAAAAAAACG
>CAJPEX010001488.1:0-56457 GCA_905338405.1 Notodromas monacha | reverse complement strand
TCACTTCGAAATTTGTTTTCAAAAATCCGAAGGAAAAAAGAAAGGAAGTCCACTCACCATTTTACCATAAATGCATTTTAAAATGTAGCCTTTATCTTTTTTGAGGAATGTCAAAGGTGACTTGAGCGACCAAAAAGTCAACGCGCTCTTTGACTTTCTAGAGACGTCAGTCAATTTGAAACCTGGATTTATTCAATTGTTTTTCGTTAACCGCTTTCTCGAATGTTCCATCATTATTCCTCGGGAATTTTGCGTTACCGCATTCAAAAAAATGACCCATACGAATAAGCTTCGTGAAATTCTTGGAACAATTGATGCCTGTTCCAGTGGAAAATACTCCTTGTGATGCCCTTGAACAGCTATCAGAAAACATTGACAAGAAGCAATATGTTACCTCAAAAATTTTTAATTGTTGCAAATAGAGGCAGATGTCGCTTATGGGGGTCATAAGAGCTCTTACAAATTTTCCCATGAGCTCTTGGACACTCAGTGCCAAGATGTCTGCTCCGAAGTGCCTGGTATCCCGAATTTCGCCTTCTAATTCATCCTTGTGCTGTCAAAATCATCTTGAATCACGATTTTCACTTTTCAAAATCATGTGCTGTTGCTCAGAATTTCTGCGCTGCTCTATTGAAATCTTCAAATATGTCTGCTTCCATAGTCAAGCACAGCGTTTTTTCCCCCCATCGAAGTCAAATTTGGCCAACGAACTTTGGTCTGGAACCAATTAAGTTTGTCAGCCGAGGGTCCGTTGTATTCAAGTCAAGTGAACTGGCAAAGTGAGACAAAACCGTGATGACTGAAGGTGTGATGATGCTTTCGGTACCTTCGAGTTCTTGGTACTGCTACGTGCTGATTTTCAGTGGTCGTGTCATTATGCTCTAGAAGTCTTAGATTTTCGCATGTGAGCTCTTCAGAATTTCTTGTGCCGAATTAGCTCTTTTGATAGCAATCATCAGTCATGTCTTCCATTCAAAGAATATCCAAAAAGGTCATGTCATTAAGCTCTAGATGATTGCGTTTGAGCTCTTGGACAAGAAGTTGTAAGACTGCAGCACCAGAGCAATTGATTTATGTTTCGTGGTGCTTTGCGAAAAGTCCCTAAAGACCTGTTTTTTTTTTCGAAAAAAATTTCTGGAATACGAATCCTTTCGTAATGTGACTGAAAATCAGTATAAAAATATTTGGATTAGATACCTTCGATTGTTGAGCCTGTGAATCCATTGATCGATTTTAATCTTACAAAATTCGCGTGTACTTTCATGTGTGTGTACGTCCTTCAAATGCCTGATATCCCGAATTACACCCACGGAAATTCAGTACTTCTTTGTGCCTCATCCGCTCTTTGATAGCAATCATCAGACATGTCTGCTTCCAGTCATCAAAGAACATCCGGAAATTCAAAATGGCCATCTTATTTATGCTCTAGATGTTTGCACGTGAGCTCTTGGACATGCAATTGCAAGACATCAGCACGAGAGCGATTGAATTATTTTTCGGGCTGCTTTACAAAAAAGCCCTCGACGACCTGTTTTTCTTCGGAAATACGTGTTAATACGATTCCTTCTGGAGCATGTGACTGTGAAAGTCAGTAAAAGAACATACATTAAAGATACCTTCAGATGTTGAAATTGTGACTCCATTAGTTGATGGATTTTGCTCTTAAAAATTCGCATATACTCCTCCGTCTGTACGTCGTTCGAACGCATGATATCCAAAATTTCAGACGTGGAAATCAGTATTTCTTGTGACCCATTCGCTCTTTGATAACAAATCATCAGACATGTCTGCTTCCATTCAGAGTAACCGGAAATTCGAAGCGGTCATGTACACATGAGCTCTTGGACATGTGTAATTGAAAGACGTCAGCCCCACTGCAATTGAATCAACTCCCAAAACCTGCTTTTCTTCAAAAATGCGTCTCAAAACGATTCCTTTTGGATCATGGTTAGTATACAATTAGTATAAAAACGGGTTTTACCTTCAATTGTTGTACGTGTGAATCCAGAGATGGATTTTGCTCCTATACAAATTCGAATGTGAGTTTGTACGACCCTCAAGCTCCCAAATTAAAACCCCGAAATTTCAGTACTTCTTTTGCCTCATTCGCTCTTCGTATCCTTTTAGTACCCTGTACAGACGAAGGTATCAAGTTACTCATATGGGCACCTAAGTTTCATGTCAAAAGACTGTTCTATGTCATGGCTGTTCGTATATTCTCAACCCAGTGCCTACTCAGTGTACGCCGCTCTATAATCATGCATAAAGGCTCTTTGACATGCGAAGTGTCAAGATGCCAGCCATGTTGAAGACAGTTGCACCATGGCAACTTGTAAAAACGCCGGTCTTGGATCTAGTTGCTTAATGGAGTCGTTACTCACCCCATTAGCGACTCTAAAATTTTTCTCGCAACGCTTGACGAACCTCAGCTTTTAATTCGCTCGAAATGATGAATGGGTCGGGTTTTAAATTATTTTATGTTAAGATTGTAATTTTTTTATATAAAAAGAAAATAGGGAGCGGCTGGGTTAGAGTAGGAAAAGGGAACCCGAAGCATGACTCACCCACGCGTCTTTTGTCTGACCTGGATGTTTTTTTTCTCCACTTCACATCGATTACGTTTCTCGGCGTGGTTGTGAATGGGTCAGACCTTGGTTGCCCAATGAATGAAAACCCTCGGGTTTCTGGTTACGTCGAGGATAACTGGATTAATTAGTCCGGATATCGGGTTTATCGGTGTAATTTTTAATCCGCCTTTTGGACTCGTGAACGACTCCGGTTTAGGACGAGGAACCTTTTTTAAGTCTTTCGTTTGAGAAGAAATCCTTGCGAAAGAGTCTGTGAAGGTCTGGGATCTTATGATCTTTTTTACTAGTTCTTGTTTCTTACGTTTCATCGACAGTTTATTTTGATATTCATCGAATGACTGATGCTTTTTGGACCGGCTCTTAAAGGGTATCGTGCCGTAAAAAAGCGACGTCAAATCCATCACACTTTTTTTTTGTAAAAATACAAGAGTAGTTTCAACATTTTTCGTCAGTACCTTGAAAGGTAGTTATTTCTCAATCGAAATCGTTCCAACTACTATCAGACCAACTTAGATTAAACTGCTGTTTGTTCGCGAAAAATTTATTTCAATTTGAGACCTGTTCGGACAAGTTTTTTTTATTTTATTCAGTCGACGTTTTAGTGGAATCTTCTCCTGTGACTTAACTTACTTGGAAATTGTGGATTTTACAGACAGAATGTGGTAGTGAAAGCTGAGTTTTTGTCTCTGAATTAAAGCATTTTAAATGGATTTTGGCGCCTGGACGGCCTGCGAATTCATGAAATTGGCAAATGTGGCAGGGATTCATTTTTATTTCAATCTATGGTCTGCACACCCAACTCTGTTTATCCTCTGAATTTCTAAAAATTTAAAAAGTGGTTGGAAATTATCAAATACTGCGTAGATATTCTGTCTTCCGAAAGTAGCCGCTGAAATTATTACGAAATCAGCCGACGCAAATTCAATATTTACGTTTTTCTCTCTTTTCAATCAACTGACCCTTTTTTGTCTGTGTATCGATTTTTAATCAATTTCATCCGATCATAATGAATCAAGTTTGATGATCGTCGAATTGCTTTTTCTCCCTGAAAATTTTACGAGTCCGATCGTAATAAAATACCGGCACGGAAGGATCGTTTCATAGTGGTTAATTTTGCAATTAGCATGTCCTGACGTAGAAGGTTGACTTTAATTCACGCAATGTTCTCCCGTACTCGATTTGATCGCATTTATGATTTACGATTATTCGACCTTTTGTAAACCCATTTCCATGTCTAAGGGATATTTTGTAAATGGTTTTATTGACGTCGCTGCGAAGTTCGTTTCCAGTGTCGAATGACGAGAAAGGGATGAGACCAAGTGTTTTTTTCTGTTGGAATTTTGGAGATTTAGGGCAATAATCCTCCCTTTTTTATGAGGGATTTGCCCTGATTTTTTATCGTTGTTGGGTTCATGAGTGAGATTGATGGCGTAGTGTTGAGTGTTTTCGTGCGTGGAATTGAACTCGGCACCCGAGGGGCAAGTTGATGCCTTAAGCTTTCTCAGGGCAGAAAGAGCCACGAGGATTTACTGCGATTGTGGTCAGTTCCAAAAGTTCTGTACATCATGGCTGAACATCGAGTGATAAGATTTTTTTTTTAGAATTCTGAGCCTGATGGATGCAGTGAAAAAAAATCCTAAAAGTTAAGTACAATATTTAATGCTTGACTAGAGTTGCCATACGTGTGCAGCATTACGATTTTCGAGGTGAATTGAGTTGAAAATTATTTTTGACCGTCGTAATTGAGCTGTTTTCACTCGGTTTGTGAATGGAAAAATAACGTTAATGTCATCCGAGAAGTATCCAAGTATGACCGAATTTTTGTTTCAAGGTCTAGCAGAGGTAAATAAATTTTTTAAAGAAGTCATTCCAAATTTTTCAAGATCGGAGTAAACGACAACGCCTGATTAACCGTGCGAGAAAAAGTGAACGTAATAATAAAAACATAGTGCTTATTTAATTAATATCTAAGGATCCGATTTAATACCGTAAGACTTTTGAGCCTATTGAAAGCGAATTTTCGTAATTGCCAAATTCGTCGAATGTGTGGAATAAGAGCATATTTGAGTCCAAAAAATGAAATAAAGCTCCATCAATGACACAATCGGTTGAATATTGAATTACATCTGAAATCTTTCGCGTTTTGAAAAATATATATTTTATTTATTTTTTATCAAGGCATTTGTTTTGATTCTTGGTGTGCATTTTAATTTATCATTAGTTTATTTGACTGTGTGGAGTGAAATATTTTCTCACTAGCATTTTTTTTTTCAAATGAGCTTTTCAGGAATCTTTTCCGCTTTAATATGTTTGTATCACAAATAAATTAATTCATATTGAAGAAATGCAAAAAAAAAATGGAAGGGAAAATTACGGCATTCTGAAAACTCTGATACATTTTTCGATTTTCGGATTCGATAAATTTCTTGAATGCAGAATAAGAGCATATTCAAGTCTAAACAATTAATAGTAATATCTTTCCATGCATGACCCAATCAGGTAAATTTTGGAATTAAATCTGAGAATATCTTCATTTTTAAAATTTTCATTACGTTTTTTTATTCGTTTTTTAATTTTTCATTAAACTTTTTGACTGTGTGGAGGGAAATCTTTTCTTGGCATTTTGTTCAAAAAATATTCCTGCGTTATCGAATATTGAAGTGACTGGGTTTCGTCACTAAGAAAATTCACGGAGCGATTTTATTTTTAATAAACGAAGTCAGTGGTACCTTACAAAAATGTTTTTAAGTATAAATTCTCTGTTGAACTTCAAGATGGTTCCTTTGCTTTTCTTCCCGAGGGGAAACAGTCTTTATTCAAAAGAAGAAAAAGCGTGACGGACCTGATTTCTTGCTTATATAGCTGCTGCTGGTCTCTGACGTAACTCGATCCACGAGTTTTTGCTCCCCCCTCTGGGTCGAGTTTCAGGTGACTAGAGATAAAAACTACTCGCCTGCTGGTTTTATTTTTTATATTTATCATTATTATTTTTAAAATATAATTTTCTCCCTTGACGAGGTCCTGTTAATATTACTCCCGTTAATCCTCCAACAGGAAATAAAAAATATATAAAAGACTATATTTTTTCGCGGGTGTCATAAAAAAAGAAAGAATTGCACAACAGAGTCAGGAAATGAAATCACCGAGTAGTTCGTGATGGAACTCTTTTTCAAAGACAACAAAAATGCTGGCAGTGCCTCAGAAAACTTTTTGCGCATGATGCAATCACTTGCATTGCAACATATTAAAGTAGCCATTTCATTTAAAAAAAGGAGCTACAGACTTTTTTACGTAGTATCAAATTCAAGCTTGAGATGTTTCCTAATTTTTTGGTGATAGCGTTAAAATTGATCCGACTAATTGATCTTGAGTTATTTTATCAAACTGAATTTTTTGTTCGATATAAATCTCCAATGTAATGGAGAAACTTGCAACCAAGATTTATATCTCACAAGCTTGTGGTGCAACAGGGCCTTCGAAAAACCTAGTTCAGTAAATCATGAATGAATCTAATTATGCAACATATATTTTAGGGAAATTCGGAGCAAATTTTTTGATAAGAGGGAGAAAGATTTGATGATTTTTGAAGTATGTAAACAAGCAGGAACGCATGCACTTTATTTCCAGGGAAATTTTGCTGAACCCATGAATAAAATTATTTCCCATGTTGATCTTTTGGTGAACAGGAAATCCATACATTGACGCACTGTATATCGTATTCGCTATAAGAAAAAAAATCACGAAACAAGACAGAAATTCACGTGCTTTTCGAGTCCAGCGCGAATAAAAAATCCCAGTTTATTATCTTGACTATTTATTTTCAAATTTGGACCTCTCAACGTTGGAATTTTCTGTCCAGTGCACAAACCTGCGACTGTTGATTTTGCGGGAATCGGGGCAAGAAATTTAGCGTGGAAGAATTAGTGTCAAGAGTATTAATTTTTAGTGAAAAAGCTAGGTGCCATTTTTCATGGAGGAAGAAAGCTTGTTCGTTTTATTTTAGGGAAACACGGCGAATTTTAAAGCATAAAAATACCTTCATAGTACCTTGTAATTCTTCCAAGTAATATTTAAAACGCAACTTGCAACCTAAAAAAAAAGTTCTATTTAATAAAGCACGTCAAAAAGCGCTTCTTTAAGCGACTTACACCCGCGGTCGGTTTTGGATGGACATTTATTTGTGAAAATTTATTCTTTCAGACGCTGCAACTCCGCCTGTTTTGAGACGCATCCAGAACCCGGCCATCGGGAAATTGGCACAAAGAAATCCGCGATTCAGAATCTCCAATTTGCGAAATGGCAGAGGTCAGGAAAAGCCAACAAGGCCGCAAACTGTCAGCGTTGATGATGCTGATCAGCTCTCAGGTGAGTGCAATAAAGGTTTTGCTAATTATTTTTTGTTGCGAAATTTATAATAATGAAATAATATTCGTACGGATTCGGAAATGGAATACCGAAAGTTCATGACGCTTGTCATTCACGCAAAATATTTTCTTTCGTGCAATATCGGCAGCTTTGATGAACGGATTTCGAAAGAAGGGAAACGCAACACGGAACATGATTCGCAAAATTCAGTCTCTGTGGCGACTAGGTAACTTACAAAAGCACGAAGCGAAACGAAGAAAGCCTTCGATTTTTTTTTGCGGAATGAAGACTTCGCTTTCTGCATGCCCCGAGCTTTAGTTCCTTTTTAGCAGATTTTTTTTTTTTTTGCACGCTGAAGCTTATGCTCTGGAGACCGGAAGTTGTAAAGTAAAGTGGGCTACGTTTTCTGCTTTGTTTCCGTCTCGGAGACCCGATTGAAAAGCTGTGAGTTCGCTGAACTTTCTGACCTGAACTGACCGAAAGATTCGGCGGTTGTCTCTCTTTTTTTATATTAAATTTCTCCGAAAGAGCATCTGTTTGTAAAAGTACTTTGCTCATGTTTCGTGAGCGTAGGTTTTCTGTTTCCTCAGCCTAAAATCCTATTCTCTTTGTCTGGTTTGTTTGCGGTTGAACGGGTCAAGAAAGATTTTAATCTTGATGTGTTCTGGCGGCGAAAAGAAAAATAAACCAAGACTTGAGGCTGATTTTCTGTGCGTGTGTGTGTTTGTGATGATGATGTTATCTAATCATCTATGGATAAAGGTATGCATTTTTTTGGAATGAGTTTTATGCATTTTAGTTGATAGAAAGCACGAAATCCTGTTGCTCGGCAGATTACGAGATTTCGTTCATGAATTTTGTCAGTGTGCTGTCGTGTGTTAGATAGATTGACGTGAATTTTGAAATTAAATATTAGACCATTTCATGTCCAATTTTTAAATCTTCTGCATGCCTGAGTTGAAAAAGAGCTGACAAGTTCATCTCATTACTGAAGCAAAATATATTTCAAGTCTCTCATTGTTATGTTGAAAAATTTCGCAGGAATTGGAAGATTCGCGAAATATTTGAATTGGTCAAAATATCTTCATTAGGAAAATTTTCCATGTCTGTCAACTCTGTGCTTATGAAGAACCTGTTCCAATTTGCGCAATTGGTGTGTCAATTAGACTTCATCTGGGAATAGAAGTTGTCCATAACATGTCTGATGTCAAAGACGCTTTTTTCTTAGCATATAAACGTGGGCGTGTTTCAATTTTTGCCATTTGTCCGACAATAGTTTCAAGTATTCTTACTCAGAAATTCGAGTACTCTTGAAACTTAATTCCAAAGTACTGAAGATAAAGTTACAGACATTCTTTAATCTATTTTATTTTATTTTATTCCGAACTACTGTATCCAACTCGAGATTGCTGAAATATTTTTTCTTATGGTTAGAAAAATATTCGAAGCTCTTAATTTTGTTGAATCCAGTGCATTAATTTTTTTGGGGGCACTTCTGTTTTTCCCGCATTAAAATTATGTCGAATATTTAAAAGAAATCGTCCTCTTGTGGTATTTTTCTCGTATCGAGAAAGATTATGATATATGATTGCCATTTTTAAGAAGGTTGAAATTTTTGCATGTGACTTGCGAGTATTGAGTGAATCATCGTCAGCTTGCGTTAAATTTGAATGGAATATTTTATTCAAGAATCTTCAACTGGTGTTTACACATCATAAAATTTTTTTTAAAGCTTGAGCTTGTTTGTATGTGACTTGCAAGCATGATCAGCACGAGCCTGCGTTTGTCTTTAGATTTCGAAATTAATTTGATTCGACTTCCAATACGTTATTAATTTTTCTGAATATTTTTTTTCCACCTTGGAAGACGCGGAATCTGCAAATTCGTCATCGTCCCTCGCAGACAAAGAAAACTCGCGTCGGTCCGGAGGAAACAAGAGACAAAATGCAGAAACTGCTTCTCCATCGACTTTATTACGCTCTGCAACTCGAGAACATCAACAACAACAAAACCAACAGCAAATGTGGGCTAGAAGCAAGAACAAAGACGAGGACATGAGCATTCGTCTGGGGCTTTTGTTGGGCCGAAACACGACGTCGAGTCCGTCGACGACGAGTTCCAGATCCTCAAGCAGCGGAAGAGGAACTCTGGTGCATCAGTTGGCTGCAAATGGTGTCGACAAAGTCGACGGAAGTGACGAGCACGTCAGTGGGAGCAATCGAATGAAGCCGTCGACAGCTGGACATTTGCCTACAATAAGACTGCTGTCGGGACAAAGGTGTGACTGTCCAATCATGAACTTCTACTTCTTTTTCTAGTAAAACAGTTAATTAACGTATTTAAAAACGTCTTTGAGTCGACGCACATAAGGACGAATTAAAGAATTTGATTTTTTCTTTCAAGGTGCTTTAGAAAAATAATGTATGCCATATTACATTCGAGGGCGAAAAGAATTAACTCATGGGAAAATAACGAGTTTATGTCAGCAATTGTTGTGATTTTTACTTTGACGCTTCCTATCATATGTTCAATGAAGCAATTAGATATATTCAAGGAATCTTTGAAATAACCAAATTATTTTTTGTTTTGATAATCGCGTGAGAAAAAAATGGTTTCTTGGAGAAGATAATCGTGATTCCAAAAATGTATTCTGCGCGATTTTCCTTGGACACGTGATATTGTTTCCTTTATTGAAATTGTTTCAAAATTATTTTCTACGGGAACTTCATTTTCTGCCAACTTATTGATTTTAAATCGCAAAAGATCCAGGGTTTTTAGGCAGGTGACAGAAGATAATCTTAGCTGATGTCAGGAATTGTTCGTGATTTTTCGTTAGACGCTACGTATGATTAAATAAAGCAATTACGGATTTATTTGAAGAATTATTAATATTCGCAAATGAATTTTTTTGTGTACAAATCGGATGCAAAATGATGGTTTCATGGAGAATATAACCGTGATTCAAGAAATAACTTCTCCGCGATTTTCTTGGACGCGTGATATTGTTTCCCTTGTTCAAATTGTTTTAAAAATTATTATTAACGGGAACTTAATTTTCTACGAACTTATTGATTTTAAATCGCAAAAGATGCAAAGGTTTCAGGCAGGTGACAGTGAGTCTTAATTTTAAATTTCTGTGCGGAGCAAATAATATTTAAATTAATTTCCTGGGACTATACTGGCGTCCTTTTTTTCTGCGTGAATGCGGCGGCTTTTGCCAATTTCGCCATATACTCGTTATTTGTTGAAGAGGTAACTTAAGTGCTGTGGAGAACAGCAATCAAACCGCGTTAATTACTCACCAGTTGTAGCAAATGGTGCTTTTTTCTTTCTCTCCACCTGGTTTTGTTGGCTGTCTAGACGTCTGGAAAAAAAATTGCCCTCTTTTTATGGGCGTGCAAATGCACATTCCAAACGCTGAGAATAGACCCGTTTTACAGCCTCAAAAGTTTTCGCAATCCCGAAAACTTCCCTTACTGTCGAAGAATGCGTTTTAGCACACAAACCTTTTCCGAGTTGTCCATTAGCAAGATCTTATTATCTTCCTAGGAATGTTCTTTCCGGGGATAACTTATTTTCAGTTCAAGGGTTCGGGAGTTATTCATCCCCAGATGGAAATTTCTTTTTTTTCTAATACCTGATGAATATATCTCGATAAATACCGTGTGTCAATTTATTTCGCGTGAAATTTTTAAAATCAGTGTTTTTTGTAGCGCGTTAAAATTTTTGGGTGAAATTGCATCAAAATTGGCGGGGATGAATATTTTCGAGGAAATTTTTTTAGTTATCCTCATTTTGTTGAGACTTCATCTGAAACCGAATTTTTCGTGCTTTTTTCTGATTATGTACCAAAAAAGTTGATGATGTAATTTACATTACGCAGTTTAAAATTGAATTTTCGAGTTTCCTGACCAATTATTCGTTGAAGTGGACAGTTTACGATGATTGATCAGTGAATCATTTAAACCTGAATGCTTACGATCACCTGCGAAAAACTTGAGAAAATTACAGAAATTCGGTGTAAAATGAAATCCAGGCGTGATTTTGTGTTTGTTTTAGTGACATTACTCAATTCGGAATAAATTTTCATTGTAGTTGAAAATTTATAATAATGAAAAAATTACCGCGATAAAAAGTTCCTAAATCCAGTTGATTTTCGAGTGTTCCGAATAAACTCCCGATAAATGTTCGAAACTAAGACTAAGATTGTAATCACGACTTCCACGAGGAAGGAACCAGTCGCTGGAATTCGCTTAATTTAATTGCCGTGAAAACCCTAATGTGAGGAATTTCTGGATCGGTCGTAATTATCCGGATATGAGATGGGGGGGAACGAAAGCGAATTATTGCCGCCGGAGCCGGAATAATTGCTGCTCTGCGGAACGACGTTTTTCGGCGCGTGTAGAAAATTACTGTGGCTCAATTTTCGTCTGATTGGGCTGATCGATGTTTTAATTTGTTTCTTACTGACGAGAGCGAGGGACTTAATTCTTCATTTCCCCCTATTTCCGTGTAAGGAGACAGTAACTCTACTGAGGGGGGGTTTTCCAAAAATTTTATGTATCGCCACGCAGGCGGATGAAAACTGCTGCTGAAGTTTTGAACTCAATTTTTTTGTGGTTCTGAGAGAAGAAAAAATTGCATACCTTTAATGTCAGGATATAAAATTAAAAATTGTTTGAAAGACCTATAAAATACTGTAATCGGAAGATGTTTTTGATTTTTGGCGATGATCCTTTCGTTTTATCTGACATTTTTTTTTGTCAAATTTTAAAAGTGCTCGAGGGTTTCTCAGCTGTCTTCTCCGTCTTCTGAATTCTCTTTGCTCTGAAAGTTGTTCATCTGTAAAAAAAAAAGTTTCCATGATTTGACAAAGTCTCCAAATTTTAAAAATGAAAATCCTTGCGGCTTCCGGATGAAAGAAAAGATTCGAAAGGGAATTTTTTGATACGTTTTCCTTTTGGAAGGCGACCTGAAAATAAAATTGCTGGAAAGAGATGTTTCTGTACTGTACTTTTTACTGCCAACTGATTCGTGACTTTTTGAAAAGCCCCCTGTTATTTTGTGTGATGAAACAGTTGTCGGAATGACTGACTGCTGTCAAGTGACGTTAGAAGGATTCTCTTCCTATTTCTCTCTCTTTTTTTGGTGTTGTTGTGTCTTTTTCCCTGCTTCGCAAATGACGACACTGTTAATTTTCTGAGGATCTCTCTCTCTCCCATTCTCTTATTGACGTGGCATTCGATTCTCGGTTGTTCGATTGATTTATTGAACGATGAGTGCTGATGAATTAATTGCCGTGGGTTCGACAGGGTCGGAGGAGGAGCGAGCAGCTGTCGAGATGATGGGCCGGTGTATGAATGACGACGGAAACGACGCGTCGACGGACTCTTTCGGGTCTTTGATGTCGTCTTGTTCGTCGCCGCAATTCGGAAGAGCCAGAAGACGTCACTCCATCACGAGTTAGTTCAAATATATTTGTAATTCTGAATTTCCTGAATTTTTATTATGATGTGTTGAATTGCCAAAAAAAATATCATCGATCGAAAAGAGTTTCAAGATGCATCAGATACCAGCTGTGGTATGAAAAGTTATTCTGAGAATTCGTCTTTTAGAATATCCATGGAAAGTATTTTGAAGTGAACACCTTTTTTCTCACTCACTGGAAAGGCTAATCGTCTCAATTCTGGGCATTTTATTCTTTTTTATTGCGTTCATAACTTCTTGAAAAAATTAATTTAAAAAATCCACAAGAAACTTTTTTTTTGCCTTGGAGGTGCATAGATCGGAATTTTCTCATTGTTGAGAAATTCATCATTTTTATTCTATTTCTAAAGAAAATGATTTTCGATGAAATATTGCTTATTTAACGCATGGATGCAAATTTATCATGAGGAAATTATGCGTCTGATTTTCGAATTGAGGGACGGAATGCTGAATGAGTTACTGTATAACCACTGAAGAGAATAGAGTATGTGATCGGAATTTTAATATTTATAAATTTCCGAGACAAATTGAAATCTAAAGAAATCATATCCAATTGATTTTTCTGTGCGGAAAAAGTTCCTGCATTTCTATGTAAAACTACGTTCGCACAAAATCCGTTTTATTCGCTGAAAAACATATTTTTGTTGCTTGAAAAATATTTTAATGATTGTGATTGCTGTTTTTTTAGCTACTCAACAAGGGCAAATAGAAGATCTGAATGTTTTCGGAAGACAAAATTTCGTGAGAAGATCTGCCCGAGCTGCTCTTCAGGTTCCATCGATAAGAAATCCATCAAACTGTGCTTCACGTAAGTCATTGAAAAATAATCCCGAATTCAAAGTTTTTAAAAAGTATATGCTGTAATTTTCTTTTCAATATTTACAGCGTGTCAAGTTCGTTTGGACCTCAAGCCGTTATTCTTCGAAGTGCCTCAACAAGAGTCTGACACGTTGTTTATCGGTCGACGATGGGTCTTCAAAGAAGTTGAAAACGAGCTGATTTCAAGTTCCGAAGCCATGAGTTCTGTACTTTCTGCTTCAAGACCCGGGTCTGGGGTCACAATTTCTGGCACTGTTGGCAACGGAAAAACTGCCCTTATTTTGCAACTGGTCGACTATTCTTGTTTTGGAAGAAAACGCGAGGACAACTTCAGGGGTTGGTTGAACTTCCCGAGAAGCTGAAAAATGCTTTTTCTCCCGTCGTTCTTTAAGGGTCTTGGAATTTTATTGTAATTATTGATTTATATATTTTTTTCTCTCAGGAGAATTTTATGGGACGAGAGGCGGAATGTCGAACCAAGGCATGATGTCGACGATGAACCAGAGCCAGAGTTCATTGGGAGCCTCGAGATTCAGTCTGGTGTCGGATAGCTTGAAGATAATTGGGTCCAGAGTCGTTGGGTTCCACTTTTGCCAGGCTGATAACGCACCCACTTGTCTGGTTCCTGATTTTGTGCACAACCTTGCGGCCCAGTTGTCCCAGGCCCCTCAGCTTGGTGCTTACAGGTACTGTTTTTGAAAAGAAAGAAAAAAAGCGTGTTCGTCAAAATCCAAAAATTCGCTTCAAACTTGCTTTCGTGCCCGAAATGCCTTGAACAATCTTTTTTCTCTTTCTTGCCAGTGTTGAATAATTATTGAAGTATGAGAAGAAAGAAATGCCTCAAGTGGAATGAAAAAGAGAATTTCTTTGACTTTTTTTTTGCTACATCTCTAATTAAATTTGAAGACTTCTTCGGACAGATTAGGTGCGGTAACAAGGTTTCAAATTTATTTCTGTGGGAAAGACACTCGTAAGATTTTTGTGTCTGTTCCTTTTAAATATTACCTAATCATTGAGATATTGCAAGAAATGCAATTAGGAAATGAACGGATTTTTAAATTTATTCAAGCAGTATTCCCCAACCTTTTTGGGCCAGCAGACCGGCAAATTTCCATAAATTTTTTGCAGACAAAAAAATTTATGCAGACTGGCAAAGTTTCATGAAATTTTTGGAGACTCAGGAAAGATTTTTTTTAAAGACTTTATGGGAGGTATTTAAAAATGTCTGCTTTTTGTAAAAATAAAGTTAAGAATCAATCTAGTGGCTTTAGTGGAATGTTTTCAGAAAAATAGAAAGGTGGGCTTGCAGAAAGGCTTCTCAGAATGCAAAATAAATATTTCAGCATCTGCAAATTTGTTTGGAGTGTTACTAGGAAAAAGCCAACTTTTAATTTTCATCAGATAATTTCAACTGGTATTGTCTTTCCAAAATTCCAGATAAAGATAGCAGACTTCAATGCTACTTTTGATACATTTATTATGCTGAAGACAATTTCTGCAGACCGGCACTTGCCTGTGGACCACTGAATTAAACAACTTAGAGGAAATTTTTCAATGAGAAATCACATCAAAACTTACAATTTTTCATGGTCCCCTAAGATTTGAAAGAAGTACCTTTTTATAAAGTTTTATTTGTGAAAAATTAATTACACGTTTCTTCTTTTTTATAGAGAGTATTTGCTGCAAAATCCAACAACAGTGGACCTGTTGTCCTTGAGAGAGTGCATCTGCGACCCTCACAGAGCTCTGGTGCAAGGCATCCTAGAGCCCCTGGCAGCTTTGAGGCGAATTGGGAGACTGTCAGGAGAGACTTGCATCATTGTTGTGGATTCCTTATGCGAAGCAGAGTATCATAAACCCGACTATGGAGACACTATTGCCAGCTTCCTCACCAGACACATCATGAAGTTTCCAGGCTGGTTGAAATTGGTTG
Organism: Notodromas monacha; assembly: GCA_905338405.1. Taxonomy (NCBI): domain Eukaryota; kingdom Metazoa; phylum Arthropoda; class Ostracoda; order Podocopida; family Cyprididae; genus Notodromas; species Notodromas monacha. The sequence goes on along the minus strand of CAJPEX010001488.1, from coordinate 41,265 downwards.
TGACTGTGAGATCCCAGAGGGATGATGTCACCAGGCTCTTGCCCTTCAGGGTTCTGAGGTAAAAAAAATTGATGACTGTAAAATGTTGGAAAGCGGGTTTTGAAAAGAAGGGATTTTTCTTTTTTGTTGTTGTTGGAAATATAGCTTGGATGATGGCAATTCGAGTACTGGAAACGTGAGGCAAGATTTGGAGGAATATGTCAACTTCCGGCTCTGCAACAGCATGTCCATTAGCAAAAATATTTCCATCAATAGTGGTACTAAGAAGGGACAAGAGGCTTGTGTCAAATTCGTTTCTCACGTTGTCAGCATCGCCAAGGGATCTTTCTTATACACTAAGCTAACATTGGATCTGATAGAACGTGGGCATCTCATCATGAAATCTTCAAGCTACAAAGTTTGTGAATTTTTTTTCCGTTTAATTCCGTCTTTTGATGACTGAGAATAAAACAATATTTCAATTTTTTTAGGTTTTGCCTGTCAACACGTCAGAGATCTTCATGTTGAATTTCAATCTGCGATTCCGAACAAGCAGCTCCTACGAAAGGACCGCAGATATTTTGGCGACTTGTTTGGCTTCTTTGAGTCCCATGACTGCGCATGAAATCTTTCAGTGTGTGAATGCTGGGAACAGACACAATCCCATGGCCTGGGAGGATTTCACTAAGCAAATGGCCGTGAGTTTACTTGTCATTTATTTTTGTCTGCGAATTTCCTTCAAATTAATGCGATTTTTTTTTTTTTGCGCATGCAGATTCTGCAAAGCTTTTTGGTTCGCCGTGGAGACCAAACTTACATGTTGTTTCATCCTTCGTTCCGAGACTGGCTTGTGAGGAGGAGTGAAGGAGAGTCTTCCAAATTTTTAGTTGACAGAAAGTAAGTGTGCAGTTGTTCTATTTTGCTATCACACAGGTGTCGCCAGAAGTTAATGACTTGCATTTCCAGTCAATCTATGCTAGGATAAGTCAGGACAGGTTAGGTTGAGTTCAAATGATGTTAAAGTACGAACTTCCTATGATAAAAGATTGATTGACAGAGCAAATATTCTTCGTATTCAATCGCTTAACGAAGTGCATGAATGAAAACAATTGATTCTTTTTTTCTAGGTTACCTCGTCTATTTCTTATTGTTTTTCTGTAGCCTTATTCTTTTGGTTCATCTAGGGGAACTCCCAAGAATTGAAGAATGTGGCACTCTTGAAACCTGCGTTTGTGTTTCCTGGTATTATTCAGCTCCCTAAAATCTTGTTTAACGAGTATTTGAAGCAAAATCACAAACAAATGGGTTATATTGAGTGAAATATAGTCAGATTAGGTCAAAGCTATGTCATATGTTGAAGTTTAGTCCAATTTGATGTTGAAAAAATGTAATGTAAAGAATCGTGAAAGAGTTGGATTATAATATTTATTTACCGAATATTTTTAATTATTCCAAAAGAGAGAGGCTCAGAAATATTATAATAGAAAATTGTAAGATTATATTAATTATGCTAGTTTTACATTTTATTGTGAAAGTCAACTTTATGCATACAAAAATATTATAAAAATGCAATATTTCTGAACATTAAACTCGCAAATGAAAAAGAAATCGATAATTCTTGATAAAATATTAATTTTTTAATGAAAATTATTTGTTTGGGAGAAGAAATGATTATTTATATTAGTTAATATAGGATTAGTTCTAATAAGCTGTGTTCATTCATAGAGTAAGTCATGATGGTTGGTCAGGTTAGTGATTCAAGCGACACCTAAGTGACATTGAAGAAAGCAAGCCCGGATTCTGGACAGAAAAAAACTTGTTTTCTCTTGAAACTTTGAAAAATGTGCATTTTTTGTTAATTTTTGCTAGACGTGGCAGCATGTGCATAGCATTGCACTATGTCCAGTCCGACTCGCCATTGGGACCTGACAAGGGTCAAGAGTTGGGTCATCACCTCCTCAAGGCACATCTCTTCAAGCAAGTGACTGCAGTGCAGCAAAGACACGTGAAGAACGGCTGCGGGAATTCATCAGCTTCCGGAGGGTCTTCGTCATCTTCTTCATCAATGTCTTTAGGATTATCCTCCATGTCCCAGTTGTCAGATATTCGGGGATGTGGAAGCATTGCTGTCGCTGTTCGTGATGCCTCTAGTGCCTTGGTCGGGCATCGAAATGTTTTCAGTCCGAATGTGAAGGTGTCGCGTCTGCTGCTGCTGTCGGGGGCTTCTCCGGACCAAGTAAGTTACTTTATTCCTGCTCAAGTGACAAGGAACGGTTTGCACGATTTTTTATCTATTGAAAAATAAATTATCGGGGATTCGGATTTTTTTTTCAACGAGTTTTTAGTTGACGACGTCCCTTTATAGGCACGAAGATTGGCATACATTCTCCAAAGCCGGAAGTTCGTCCCATCAAATGTTCCATTTTCTATCCAAGACGTGAAAAAATAAGATTTTGAGCGATTACAGTCAAAAAATTTTATGGTGGGAGAAAAACATTCGAAATCTGAACTCCGAGTGGTTTTCCTCGTACAAAAATGAAGAAAAATCATGGTTGTGAATTAAGGAGGTATGAATAAAATTAATCGAAGAATTTAAATGCCGTATCTGTTCGCGTGAAAAAGTGAAAAATTTCGCAGACTCGACAGACGCACCATAAATACGACTGCCCAGAATTTTACTTATTATATTGTACAATTTTATTTATGCAAAATAACTGAGTGAGTGAGTGTGTTAGTTTTCTTCCTCCTCAACTGACCAGGAAATTGTGCGCTTTTTTTCTTAATTGAATACATATTCGTTCATTTTTCATTCATTCGTTAAACGATTCATTTTTAACGAGTTGTCAGATGTCCCTAGTCACAAAAATTGGCATAAAGTCTTACATAAACGAAAGTTCATCGCGGAAATATTTCTATTTTCTATTCAGGATGTGCTGAAAAAACTTCGTGAACATTTAAACTCAATGTTTTACTCTGGGAAAATTTTATTACGGGTGAAAGCATCAGAAACCCAAACTCAGTTTAGTTTTCCTCGCATAAAAAAGAAGAAAAATCATGGTTCTGAATTAGCGAGGTGTGACAGAAAATAATTGAAACAGCATATAATTATCTGTTTGAAATTTTTTGCAGTGTTAGGACAGATAAACAGTTGTCAAGAATTTAATTTCGCATCATACAATTTTTCGACATTTTTTTCTTTTTCTGTAGTCGACGAGCTGCTTGAAGAATGCGCCTTTGCTCTGCGTGGCGGCCAAAGAAGGTTACCTGGAAATGGCGTCCCTGCTGCTGGAATTCGGCGCCAATCCGGAAGCAACCAACGAAGACGGTACCACAGCCCTGTCCTTTGCCGCGAGGCACGGACGAGTGGAAGTTGCCAGACTGCTGATTGAACGTGGTGCCAGAGTGAATTCCGTGGATGCCGGGGACTGGTGTCCTCTGGTGCATGCTGCCAGTGCGGGTTTCCTCAACGTCATCAGCTTCCTGGTGTCGTGCGACTGGGTCGTCAGGTCAGACGCTGACCTGGGCCTGGAAGAGGCGGCGCAACAGGCGCTCTCTGCGGCTGCCCTGCGTGGCCATGACCCGGTATAAATTAGAAATATTCACCAATAACGTATTTCTCAAATTTTGGAAAAGAAGGAATTATCATGTGTTTTTCTCTTCACTTTTATTCTTGTAGCTTTTTTAATTGGTCTTTTAAAATCGAAAGGGGGGGGGGTTGCTTATATTCGCGTTAATGCGGTATTTTGAGAAATCGAAATCAACTCTAAAAAATGATTTTGAAAAATTCTCGTAAAACCGCCAGAACTGGTTGATGAACATTTTTCGCCAAGTGAAGATTGGGTAGGAGTCGAAAAAATATTTTCATAGATGGCACTGTTCGTTCTGTTCATCAACGTTAAATACTGGTTTTCAAGTGTACCCTCTCAAGCCCTCATTTCTAATTTTGCAGGTCGTCGACTTCCTTTTGGACATGGGCGAAGTTACAGTGAATCGTGTGGACACGTTATTCGGGGAGACGGCATTGACAGCAGCGGCATCTAGGGGACTTGCGGGACTCTGTAGTAAGCTGATGCGCAGAGGAGCCCGTGTAGATGTCGGGGACTTGAGAGACTCGCCGGCGCTGGTCAGAGCCATCAAAGAAGGCCATTGGGAAGCCGCAGATGTCGTGTTGTCACATGGTGCAAGTGTGGATCAGAGCGACGGGCAACGGAGAACTGCCCTCATGATGGCTGCCAGTGAAGGCCATGTTGCTCTTATAGAGCTGCTTCTTGGAAAAAGTGAGAAGAGTGTCCATTATATGTTTTTTTTATCGTTGATGAAAATCGTTATACGATATCAAGCAGTGAATTAGTCAACGAAGAGGCAAATGCGGTTTATTTCCCCGCACGTGTAGACTAACGAATTTTAGCTTCCTGAGAACTCGAAGCATCTTCAGGTTCTTTCCGTGCGAAAAAGAAAATATATATTTTTGTCAATGCCTCAGCAATTTGTTCCTATTTCGGAACGTCCGCATGTTGAATCAAGTTTTCCTTCAGAATTCATTGAGATAATATATTCAATGGGTTTTCATGCTGATCAAAAATGGGGAAAAAGTCCCCCAAAAATTAAAGAAGATAATTTTTCAGATCTAACCGAAAATAATTGTGCAGGAGAAAACCGCACATAATCTGATCTGTTGGGATGAAAAAGGGGCCGATAAAACAAAGAACAAGAAGAAGTCTTCCTCTGCTGTGCTCTGTTGATGGGAATAACTCCGAAATAAACGAAGCAAAAATTAGCCTGTTTCGGATTTTTAATTATAATAAATCTTCAATTCAATTTATTTTCAATTTTTGGGAATATGAAAAGTTTAAGATACGTCAAAATAAAATAAATATCATTTTTCTAGGGTTTCTGTATTTAGAAACATTTTCCATATGTCGAGGAAGATCTTTTAAGCTGTCGAGTGTTCCTCATTCGAATTGCCCGTACTGTACTTAAAAAAAAATATTATTGTGATTGAAATCCTCATGATTTCCTCATGACCTTTTTTTTTTTTCAGAAGCGAATGTGAATGCCGAAGACAGGGACAGGATGACTGCCTTGGGCTGGGCATGTATGCGAGGTCATCTCGTTTGCGTGCAAGTGCTGTTGGACGGGGGTTGCAACATCAACCACTCTGACAAATACGGACGCACTCCTTTGGACCTCGCTGCTGAAAAAGGGCATTTTAGGGTTGTTCAGGTGAGGGTTTCAGTTGTTTACTTATGTAGTGCGAAAGAAATCGTGATCTCCTCCATGTCATTCGGCGCAGAATTTAAAGATTTAAAAATTTAAATTAAAAAAATTCGGTACAGGAGACGGTTAGAATTGTTTTATTTTTCCAGTTCCGTACGTTATTGGATATACATTATTTTAATTTTTCGAGGTAGTCCGGCAGAATTAAAAATCTCCTCGAAAATATTCAGTGTTGAATTCGAGGATTTAAAAATGAAAATACAATTCACGGGGGATGGTTAAAATGTTCTTTTTTATTCCAAGTTCTGTACGTTGTAATTTAATCGTTCGAGTTTTTCCAATATGCCAAAAAATGAAATAAATGCGAGAAATACAGTACCGATACCATATCTGCAATAATAATCCAGTTTAAATTCGAAAAAAATATTTTTAAAAGTAACATTTTTGTTTTTCGTTTCCTCAATGTTTACTCTCACGGACATTCAATGCAATGTGAAATGTATTTCTGTATTCTTCAGTTATTGGTTGACAAAGGGGCAGAAGTGGAACACTTGGACATGAACGGAATGAGACCCTTGGACAGAGCGATTCAAGCTGATCAGTTGGAAGTTGTGAACGTGTTTTTACGCAAAGGTGCCAAACTGGGATCTGCAACGTGGACTTTGGCCCAAGGCAAATACTGTATTGTGTGAGTATTTGCAATTGTTGAAATCTCGTCATGTTTTTTTTATGATATTCCACGAAATGCCTGCTGTATCGGATTTTTTAAAGCGAAAATACAACAGAGAACATTGACCAAATCATTCCGAAGGATCATCTGGATCAATTCAAATTTTTGAAGCCTTCGAGTGGGGAAAAAATAGATTACAGTATACAAATTCAAAAAAAATACGAATACCCGAGGATGTAAAGGAGATAATTTCAAATGTTCAAGCATAAAAAAAGTCGGCGTTCAAAGGAAGCTAAAATTATGCTATTGAGATAGTTGAAAAATATGTTTGGGAAAATAGGAAAAAAAATCAAATGCTCAACGAAATGATTAGTAATGATATGTAGTATTTTGTTTTGCTGATATTTCCAAGACCGGGAGGTTCAATAAGTGGTTTTATCAATTTATTTTTCTCCAAAAAGGTTGACATTGCTGAAGAAGCTGCTCGAAGATGGACAGACATTATTGAAGAAAGGTCAATTGCAAGACGCAGCTTTTCGTTTTGGCTACGCGTCTAAAAAGTTGCCAATTTACCAACCAGTACCTGAAGGAATGTCTCAGCTGAATGTGCGATGTTTCGCTAGTCTCGACCTCAGCCTGGTTCTCGGGCTGTCGCGTTGCAAACGCAAAATTGGAGTGAGTAAAATAATCATGAGTCGAGTTCGGCGTCGTTATTCTAAAAAAAAAACATTGTATTTTGAAATCAGGATTTCGATGAGGCTTTGGAACTTGCGACGAAAGCGGTTGACATGCGACCGGACAGCTTTGAAGCCTTTTACGCCCGAGCTCGGGTTCTCAACGACTTGGGGTAATTATCTTCTTTACAACTTTCAATAAACTTTGTGTATTTTGATGAAAATATTTTATCCCTATTGATTTAATTTTTTTATTGAGCAGAAGAAATTCGGAAGCTTTGCAAGACCTGACAGAGGCAATCCGACTTGCACCACAGAACCGAGATGTCCGCCGGGTTCTGCTCAGAGTGAAAGAAGAGATGAAATCCGTGGATGATTTGGATTCCAATGGGAACTGCACCCGAGTGACCCTGGGTCCAGCGGCGTCCATTGAAACCCTGGCCGGGTCAAATGCCAGCAGCGCCATCTATGCCACTGTCACGTCCTGTGCCATGTCTGAGCGCCATGTTGGGTTCTCAGCATCTCTGTCAAACAGCTCTTTTCATCTCGAAGAACCCGCGCATGTTTGAAGAGGTTTTTTTTTTTTATGCGTCATTTTTGGAACGAAGTAGCGTGTGTTTTCTTTTTTCCCCCGTTTCCCCCATCATCTTTTTTTTGACGATGTGTGCGTTCGACTTATTTAAATTAATTTTTTCTTTTATTTTCATCGTTCAAGAGATACTGTATTTTTAAGACCCCACAAAGTTTTCGGCCTCTGAATTCACTGTAAACCATGAATATTGTTCTTAAATTGAAAATTGCCGCTGTCATTGGAAAATCAGTAGCTCAGTAATTCTTTTTTTTATGTTCCCTGAGTGCAGAAATATTAGGCTTGGTTTAAAAATGTAGTTCTGAAGGTGTTCAAGATTTATTTCAGTAATTGTTGAAACGAAACTGGGGGAATATTGGTCGAGTTGAATTAATTAGTTTGTGATGGTGTTCATGAATAATTTGAAATAATAAGTTAGAACATCCCGGTAGGCAAAATAGTCTGACCGATTCGAGAAAATGTTGCTTGGAAGTTTTCATGATTTATTTAATCATTCATTTATTTATTTATTTCATTTCCTCCAATGGCTTGAATATGATATTTCTGAAAATGGTACTGATTTATGGTTGGAAGATTTTTCCTCAGCGTTCGAATGATTGGTTTATTTTAATTTAAATGCTGGTGATTAATTTCATTGAATTTTGATTTTTTTTTCTGTACTGCTGAAAAATATTGCTTTATTTTAACGAAATAGTTTAGAATGTGTTTTCTGGTTCATTTTGGGAAAAGAGCAAATGTTCCACGAGACCGTGATTGAAGAAATTATCAGATATATGCTTGCTGCCATTTAATTTCTCGAAATTTAGAAATTCATTGTTGAAGAAGAGTCGAATTCGAGCATTTGTCTTGAAAAAATCCCGTGGAGACAAAAAAGAGGTATGAAGCACACGTGATGTTTGCACAGTTCGTCCCCGCGTTTCTTGATTTTTTGGACTGTGATTTGCTTAGTGAAGTATTGTTGTTTATCGTAAAAGAAAAGGAAGAGAAAAATTAGGAATCAATCGCGGTATTTATTTTGGAAATTGGAAAAAATAACGCTAAAAAAGAGTGGATCGATGTGAGCGACTTTCCACGTAAAAAAAAAAGAATGAAAATCGAAGAGTTTTCTGGAGGAAAAAAATCCTCAGCCTGAGTTGATGAACTCGGCGTTTGTGACGACCTCGGTTCTGACGCATTTAAGAAAGAATTTCGCCGGAAATTCGCGAAATTACGACGAAATTGAAAAGCGCTTCTTTTCAAAAGAATCGCTGCACGAGGATGAGGTGTTTCTTGAGGGGGAAAAGAAAGCATGACAAAGGTATACTGAAAAAAAAAAATGTTTCACGGTCTGTGAGGAAACGAAAAATGAGAGATGAAACAATATCTTCGGTGGAAGAAGAGAAAAGGAAGATATTGGAAATTCGCGTGCATTTTTTTGTCCACCCTGTCGGCCCCGAAAATTGCAGTTTAACCCAATCCCTCCACAAAAAAAGACGATTTGAGTTTTTGTTATGCTTTTCCCCTGTCGGAATTGTTTTTCTCCTTCGAAAGGTATATGCTAAAAAAAATCGTGTGCCTTGATTTTGCGTTTTTTTCCGTCAAAATAGCTGCTGGTAATGAGACAGGTTCAGCGGTGGTTTTTTCCTTTTGTTTTTGAAAAATGGAATTGATTTTGTTGCGACCCTGCAAAGGAAGTGTCTTCTTTTATTTTCTCTTCGATGCTACTCAAAAAAGTTCTCATCCAAATATTCAGAAGTCATTTTATTATTTTACAATATGTCCAGTGGTACCCCAGATAATGGGTATGGTTGATTTTATATATTCTAAAATGGGCTATTGAAAAAAGTGTTCATCAAACAATTAAAGGAAATTTGATTAATTTTTCCTTATTTTTGTCTCTCTTCCAACAGTCCCTCATTTCTTGAAACTTTGCTGCTGATCTTTCTTGAAGATACAGCAAAAGTAGTGATGTCAGAAGTATTTTCATTAGTCAGATGATTACAATATTCTCACAAATGTTCTTGGTCTGCAAATATTTTCAATATGTAGATCCGCAGAATACTCAGTAATTCCTATGCGTGTTTAATTCTTTATTGCATCTGTGATGGAATAATTTGGTACCTTAATGTACTACTGTACCTGTACACTGACTGCTGTTAGATGGCAGCCATATTAATTGAATACTAGAGATTTTAATCTGTACCCTTGAAGGGTTTTAATGAGTCAGGTGTGCAGAAGAACAGACTAAAAAAGATTTGTGTTGCAATGCAAGTGTGTGATTGTGAAGTTTATCTTTTTATCCATTCTGATTTGTGTGAATCAAATCTTGGGGTTAAACAAACTTGAAATACAATATTATCTTTTTCTTTTGGGATTTCATAAAAGAAATCCCCAGCTGAACCCCACAGCTGATTTTGTGTTTTATTTTCAAATTTCCTCCTTTTTTATGACTTTAGCCCACAACATCATTGGCACAGGAGATCCCTCCTGAAGATTTCCCAAAACAGAACTCTTCACAATGTTCAAACCTAATTTGTTATTATTATTTCTGTAAATATATTGTGATAGGTCTTTTCTCCAGATAAGTCCAAGCACTTTTTCAGGAAAACAAATAACAGGGCTCTTGGAGATTTTCAGGGCAAGATCTTACCAAATTTTTGCACCAAAGCCATTGGCACCTGGAAAAGACTATTTTATGCCAAAAAATTCATCACAGGGACTTTCAAAAAACAAAATGTCTGTAGTACTAAACCGTGCTTCTGGAAAATTGTTATTAATTAGAATCCATTTTATCAAGATTATACTTGCACAGCATTATTAATAAATTACAACTTTTTCATCAATGCTTGAGGGGGCAAAAAAAAGCGTGTGCGGATGAATTGGCCCGGTGCAATCAATAGAAGGAAGCTCGTGGTTCCCCCTTGGCCAAAAAAAAAAAAAAAATTCCCCTCGTCTATATGCTAAAAATAGTGTGGGAAGTGGGGCATCGGCGGATCTGCAAAATCAGCACAAAGGCCCTTGTGCATGCGCGGGGACGGCTGCTGGCGTTTCAGCACGTGCGCAGATGCGGAAAAAGGTATCCTGGATTTTGTGGGACACTCTAATGTTTTTTTGGTGGCCAATACAGTATTTCTCATCACCATTGCTGCAGTGTTCACGAAGTACATACGGTACTTGTATACTATTGAACAGTTATGGGCCACTACAGTTTTCTAATGCAATCATTCCATAACCTTTCTTTCGAAAATAAATTCCATTCAGCTCAAAGTGAGTTCATTTTAGTTTTTCGAGAAATACAAATTATATGAAGGTGAAGATGAAAAGCTTTATTCTTCCTCAAATATTTTAAAAGTTTTCTAACAGCCTGGTTAAAAATCCGCGATCAAAGACAATAAATACTCATGCAGTTCAATAATTTAAATGCCCGAATTTTATAAAGAAATAATTTTTGATCATCATGAACCGAAAAAAAAAAGTTCGAACGAGTCGTTTATTATCGAGGAAGTGGGGAATTTTATTTAGCGGATATTTCCCGTTGGTTTAATGAAAAATTAAATTGCCGTTCTATTTTGGACAACTATACCAAGATCAGTTTTTCTCGCATCGATTAAATAAAATGGAATAAAAAACTTGAATGGCTGAATGAGCAGAAATCTGAGGGGGAAAAGTTGTGGACGAGGATTTGCGAAAATCCTGCTTCATATTCCACGCAACTCGAATTCTTTTTAGTGAAAAAAAGAAAAAAAAACTGTGCCAATTTCATAGAATTCGTGCTACGCCGAAAATTTTTCTGGGATGTTGTGAATGGAGAACTTGGCACACACAAAAAAAAAGAGATAGGGAAGGTGGGTTATTTTATTCTTTCAAAAGATGTCACTCTGTCGATGAAGAGAAGGATGGCGTCAGTTTAAAAAATTTTTTGCTCACCTGTTGAAGCAAAATGGACTTTTTCCTTTTGTGTGTCAGTGTAGAACACACCTGGAGAATAAGTGAGTGGACATTCAGAATCGACCAGCATTTCAATAAAGGCAGGAGAGCAAAGTCGTGCCCTTATTATCAGCCTGTAGCCAATGACATTGAGCTCCCTTATTATTGCCATCAGGGTCCACAAGGGCGAAATGTAAAGGGAAAAAAATGCAATGAGGGAGATGTGGAGAAGAGGGTGTACACTAGGGACTGTCATCCATGGGCCTGATGCGGGGAAAGGGACAAGGGGTTTACCATAATTCTTGGATATACTGTCAAACCCCGTCTAACGGACTTGATTTGTGCAAGGGACAAGTCTGTTTGACAAAAAGTCCTTTACACGAATTCAATTACATAAAAAATTAAAAATTTCAATTTTCAACACTAATTTTAAACCAAAAGAAGTCTGTTTGGTGGATTTTGTCTGTTGGGCGGGAAGAGAAACTGCTTGCAGAGCTGGTCTGTTTGGCAAAAATCCCTTACGCGGGAGGTCTGTTAGGCGGGGGGCCATTGTATTGTAAGTGTTCATTTCTTACAGCAAATACCTTATTTAATGAAGCACAGGTGGTACCTTGCTATTCAACCATCCCACAATTTGATGGTTAAATATTCTGGGAGCTCAATTCTCAATTCAACTTATGCCATACAATTTGACCCATGGAGAGACATGAAACATCAAATGCCATGTAGAAAACATGCCATATGAGGTTATCTTGCAATTCAACCCCAGTCCAGCAATGGATTAGTGTCAAATTGCAAGGTACCACCCATACCATGTACACTTGGACATGTACCATGTTCACCCCTCAAAATTTGAGAAAACGCAGTACAAAATGTAATAAAATAATTTATATATGTGATGGACCAGTGCTCCCCAACCTTTTTGGGCCTGAAGACTGGAAAATTTTCATAATTTTTTTTTCAGACAAGAAAATTTAACAAAAAATGCTGAGGACTTGCAAATTTTCATAAAATTTTTGCAGACTCAAAAAAGTTCTGTTTGAAAGACTTATATGGCACATATTCAAAAGTTTTCTGGTTTTTTTACATAAATAAAGTCAAAAACAAAACAAGCAGCTTTTCTGGAATATCTTCAAAAAACTAGAGAGGTGGACTTGAAGAAAGGTTACTCAGAATGAAAAACTATAATAATTTTGTTCACCAGGTGTAAATTTTTCTGAAACATAATTAGGAAAAAAAGCCAACCTTTATTTTTTATTAGATATTTGCAACTGCCACTGTATTTACAAAATGTCAGATAAAGATAACAGAGTTCATTTTTACTTTTGATAAATTTATTATGCTGAAGAAAAGTTCCTTCAGACTTGTAAACCCCTTATGCTGACTTGCACTGGCCCATGGACCACCAGTTGCAGAATACTGCAATAGGCACTTATTTTTTTTGTCTCCTCAGAATTTCAAACCACAATATGGGAGTGCAGCTCAAGATATATAGGATGAGTCCCAACATGTTTGTCATTTTTTTGGGGGACTTTCAGTTGATTAAAACCTAACCTAGTCTAAAATTATCCCCTCTTTTTCAAACTATATTGACATCATGAAAAATAGACCAGCTCTAACCTGCATCAAATGTTTCAGAAAATGGCTGACATATATGCATGCAGATGAACAAATTACTCTTTAAAATTGCAGTCAATCTATAACTTGACACATTTTTGGCACATGGTGGGTAGCCCATCCAATTGCTGAAATCCGTTTTGAAACCTACCCCACACAAACAGAGAGTCCCAGCTGTAAACCTTTCTGGCTGGCCCCCCAGGCTGAGTCCAGCACAGGGACCCTTGTTTTTGTTTGAAAGAGAGGGGGGCAATGCCCTAGGGGGAGGAGGCAAAAATGGATCAATAATTTCTCCTCCCCATTTTTGTTCAGGCAAAAATCCAGCGCTCTCTTCCCCTATACCCCCCCCCCCCTATATTCTCAAATGCTGGAAATTGTGGCTGTTGCTGAGCAGATGTGAGGCCGCTGTTTTGGTGCTCCATGAGCTCAAGTATTCACCTGAGGAAAAGTTTTGAAACTTTGTATTATTCAGGATTAAAAAGAAGACAAAAGAAGGAAGAAGTAAAAGGCAAAAATAATCCTGTCAGCAAAAAATAAAATAAAATAAAATAAAGAGTCAAAATTGAAACTCCCACCAACTACCAGAAGCGCAACTAAAATAGCTTCATTAAATTTTTTGCTTCACAATTTCCATTCAAAATCACATTGAAAACAAATTAAAGTTTTCCATATAATGTACAGTAAATTGAAATGAGATGCGATTGCGCACTGTGCTGATTTTAAATTTCGATAGAAAATATACAATGGCTGAAATTGCGATTGTGACTTGTGCAAGAAACTTTTGTGCGTGATGCTATAGCAATCAATCAACAAAATCACAGCAGTCAAGAAAAATGTATATTTTCTAAATCAGGATCAACATTTGTCCAATAAAAAAATTAAACCAGAATGCCTGTTTAATTTTAAAATGGCACTATTAATCTTGTGAGAAAAAAATTTAAAATAGTCACAATTGTAACCCCCATCAACTACCAAAATTTCAACCAAAATATAGCATCTTTATTGTAGTTTTTCATTACACAATTTCCAGGCAAAATCACATTGAAAACCAATTATTTTCTATGGAAATTTGAATTGAAATGAAAAGCGATAGCACATTGTGCTCATTTGAAATGGCAACATAAATATTCATTGGCTGAAATTGCGATTGTGACAGTGCAAAAATTTTGTGTGTGCGTGTGTGTGATGCTAAAGCAATCAACCAATAATCACACTCAAGATGAATGTATTTCCTAAATTAGGATTAAAAATTTTAAATTATGAAAGAAATCATGAATGCTGTATACATAATTTTAGGGGATATAAAACTCAATCTTATATAGATATAACTCTTTTTGGCAGAGTCTAATAAATAAACCTGAGAATCAGAAAAAAAGACAAAGATGATCACCAAGCTTCACCTTGGCCTGGATATCCTCCAGCACATAACTATTGACTAAATTTGCACCAAGTACAGCCTGCAAAATAAAATAAAATGGAGGGTGAGCAGGACAAACACAGATGAACTGGGTTATGCAAGTTCGGTTCCCCCCCTCCTCCCCCAAGGGTGCAAAGTGTAGGGGAGAGAAAAGCAGGAAATCGGGGCGACCTTTTGTACCACTGGGCTTTTCCTTTTTTCTTTTTTCCTCGTCTCTCCCTCCCTTTTACATACACTCATTCATTCATTCTTCCATACCCCCCTTTGTTTTGCTTTGTGCTTCTTTTATCGGTTTTTCGTTGGCTTTATTTCGGCAGCTTGTGACTGTGTGCAGGGACCCCCGGTGGCAGAAAGAGGAAGTAGAACAGCAGCGTGTTGGGGTGCGACACGACGTTCAGTTCCTGGCCGGGTTCTCTGGCTATCGGTTGGTCGCCAGTGATGATGAAACCCCTGTGGAACGGGGTTTTGTGTTTTGCAGCATTCGTGATGGTTGACATTTCGAGTGTCGTAACATTTTATCGCTTCACCACCTCGAGTAAAGAAAAAATTTCTATATTATTTATGGTGCGTAGTTGAAGTAGATTTTATAATGACTGAATAGAGTCGAATGAAACTTTGTATGACTGTGTGAAATTTTTTGCGTGAAGCACTAAAATTTCCAAAGTGAATAAACGCCCTTAAAGTTCAGATTAGTGGAACTGAAACCCAGTCAACAATTTTTTTTTTTTACCTGTGTTGCATTCTTATGGTGAATGATTGTGTTAGGGAACCTCTGAAAGATTCCCTTAAAGAGTAGTAAAGGTTCATTATTCTTGGTTAACCCCTTTATGAACCTGAAAGGAAAAAGGCTTGTTTTTCTAGAACTGAGAAATATACCTATTTGTTACTGGTGTTAGCGGTTAGAAACCATTGATAATATTGATAAGTATGCTTTATTTGCCACTTTTCAGCATTCACAAGGTTCAAAACATACTTGTATGCGTAATACATTCATCACATAGAACACATGTGAATTGGATTACAATTGGTGTGAATTGTGTGGGTTTGGGAACAAAAAAATGCAGACATGATCAACCTTCAGACTGTGCCCAAATGGCACAATATCTGCATTTTGGATCACATTTTCTCAAAGATTTAATTGGGAAATTTTTTAATAACTTCTTGAATTTTTCAATGTGACAAATTCTACAGAAATTAAATGTGCAGAAGAAAACCCCAAATCATCTGCCTTTCTGGAGAAAAGGAGCTCAAAAAGCACAGAAAAAATCACTGATTTCTATGCTGTTCAAAGTTGCTGGAAAACCCATAAAAGTAAATAAAGAATTAACTTGTTTTTGAGTACAGTACATTTTTGATTAGCATTATTTTGACTTCATGTTCATGGTAGAAGCTTGATTTGTCCCAGAGATGTCACAATTCTGGAAAGATTTGTTTTGTCTCAAACCTTTGGCAAATTATCCATTTATTCAATTCAATGTATGCTCTTTACCCAAGAATATTGAAAAAAGATTGCATGTCATGCAGAAACAGTTCATGAATTGAAATGGGTTTATTGATAATTGAGTTGTTGTTTTCTTTGAAAATGTTCTCCTGCATGTACAGTGTGTATAAAGCAAAAATGATTTTCCTGCAGGGTGACTATTCTTTTGGTCCAGATAAGATGGAAGAACATTAGGAAAGTACAGTTGACCCAATTTAAGCTTGCGTTAACACCAAAAAAAATTTCATTCTTGGCCACATCAGGACTATGGACCTCACAGTTGAATTTTCCCTGCTGATCACAACCCCTGACTGAAGGGGGAGACAACAGGATGGGGGAGAGGGAGAAAAAGGGCAGATGTGCTTGTGTGTGGGGTTTTCAGGGGGAGAGCAGATCTAAACTGTCTTTCAAAAATCTCTCCCCCCTCTCTCTCTTTCTCCTCTGTCACAGCTGCTTCCTACACCCTCTCATTTTGTTTTCCATTTATATATTCTTGAATCAGTATCCAACTATCCACCAACTTCCCATCCATGCAACTGGATCACCATACATAGTGGTTGCAGATGGTTCCACATGCTCCTGAAGCCTGAGGGAAAAATGGGGGTTTGACAGGAAGCAACATGTCCAACATGTAGAAAGTGGGACTTGCAGGAAATTTTGAATTTTTTTTCTGTGAAAAAAGGATGATGAAAGTTTTTGCCCCACTTGACTGAAAATTCTAGTAACACCAGTGGAGAAATGTGTGCTTCAAAGAATATTTTAAAAATATTGTCCCGCCCACTCCATTGAGGACAAATGTCTTCAATATAATTTGACGTGGAGTGCTATCAAGATTAGAATAAAAATAAGTTATTCAGTCCAGGACAGGACTGGGATTCCATTCAGGAATTCCCAGTTTAAAGAGGGGTAAAGTGTATTTCACAAAGATATGAATAAAGAACTCAATGAGCTTGACTTGCAGGAGTAACTTGGATAACTTGCGGATAACTTGAATAAAACAGCTGAACTAAATGTGATCTAATATTTTGATTTATGGAAAAGGAGCAGCTTACATACTAGCAATAATATTTAACCTTCAATAGGTTTGACTTTTACATTTAGAGCAAGAAAGATAACATAGAGGCAATTCTGGCACTGCAATTTTGAGGAGGGGGGAATATTTTGTACTAGTATTGAGTACATTACTCTAAATGGCGTGCATGCCCAACACACTCTTTACTTTTTTCTTTAAAACCTGAAACCCCATTAGTAGAACAGTCTTATGCTCAGTAAAACATTTTTTATGCTTCACACATTTATTTGCTGTTGAGTTTTTGGATTTTGAAGTCTTCCGACCCTCAATTGAATCTTTCTGTCAATAATATAAGTTTTCTCTGCCTTTTGATTTCTAATTTCCATAATTCTGTATACAAGTTACTGTGTTCCAAAATGACTATACTGTAACTGTTTATTCCGGAACCCTAAACTTGAAAAAAGCTATAATTTAATTTTTATAAATATCTGAAAATGAAACTTGATGGGCCCAAGTTTATTTCGTGGCAATGAAGAATTACTGCAGATGTGACCCAATGACACAATAATTTTTTATTGAGAAGGAAATTTATGCAATGAGCATGTTCTTTTTCCAACAAGTGAAACGATTGAAGTATATTCCAATTCGTGATTTAAACTTAAAAAAGGAACTTTTCCCGGTTTTTAATTATTTTTTGTGTACCTTTTTTGTTTACTGTGAAAAATCCTTGACCAATTTTTTTTCCAGCGTATTAATATTTCGAGGGGGAATCGAATCCCGAAATTGAATAATTAAAGCATGCCCACAGGGCGAGGATTTAGAAAAGTCAGCAGCTGCTTCCTTTATAACAAGCTCCTGTCCATTTGTTTCACTCAAAAGGCATGTCATTTACAATACTTATTTTTTTTATCAATTCTATTTCCGAAAGCACCCAAACTTATCAAATATGTTCCCTCTTTTTTTTTTCGGGTGTGTGTGTAGAACTTTAGTTATCTGCCTGGACCAGTTGTTCGGGTTCAAGTTACAACTCTCGAAAAATGCAGAAACAACTTTCCTCACTTTCCCGCCAACTTTGAAACGGGAAAGATTTGCAAAATTTCGGCAGCTTTGTCTGTTCCGATTCTCAAAAGAATTAGGCTGAAAAAAATTATAGCCTTCGTTATGGCGGTGGAGCAGAAAAATTGCTTGAAAAACATTTTCTTCGTGTTTCGTGATGCAAAAAAAAAAAAAGGAATTATCGGGTTTCGTACATCAATTGAATTAAGAGAAAAGTTCAGGGCCAATTTTATGCAGCTCATTCTGTTTCTTAAAAAATTTAAAATTGAATACAGTATATAAAGCAAGCCCGCAATTTTTCTTCAGTCGCTCCTCTAATTATGCTTCCATTTTTTTTACTCAGGATTGTTTTTCTATCACTAACTTCATCCATAATTTGAGTAAATTTACAGTGTATTTTCCAAAATTTTCAAATGTACTTCTCTTTAAATTCACGCACCTTCAATTGAATTACATTTGCATTGATCTGAAGTCGCCTCAGCCTTTAAGACGTCAATAAAAATTAAATTTTGACCCGGAAAGGAACTGAAAATCTTTTTTGCGCAAATAATGACAAGCAATACTGATGGGGTTTCAGGTTTTAAAGAAAAAAGTAAAGAGTGTGTTCGGCATGCACGCCATTTAGAGTAATGTACTCAATACTAGTACAAAATATTCCCCCCTCCTCAAAATTGNCCGCCTCGCACCGATTTAACATTGAATGAAGCGCATGCAATTGCATGTAACAACCCTGAGCATCATCACGGGTGAACAGAGGTAATCATGCAAATGAACAAGGCGTGGTTTTGCCATTTGTGAACCCGTGATGCCCCTTTTCGTTGCTCCGAGGTCACGGGAATGTAAGAACCACGGAAAGATGGGGGGAGAATTATGGGAGCAGTTTGTGTCTGAGGAAATTGGCGCAAATAATGACACGCAATCTTGCAGCGAGTCTCATATTCGAGATGAGGCCGGTTTAATTCTGGATCTCCGGGAAATAAACGTTAACGAGTGTAACTAGCCGTTGGAGGAGTGATGCGGGGACGGGCTCCAGGAGAGCTCGCATCTTGGGATTAAATGGTCTTGGGGTGGGTGGGATGTACTGCACCCGCATAACATGAAATGATATTGCCCCAGGTGTTCTGGCTGAATTCCAATTTCTTTTCTTTCTATTTCACGAGATGTTTCATTCCGTTCACGGAAAGTAGGGAATGAGTTGGATTTATAAAATTAATTAAAAATGTGGGGAAAGAGGAAAAGAATGAATAAATAGAGGTAAGAATAAGAATCAATTTCAAAAAGACCCTCCACCAGGAAGAGCAACTGCTATGTAAATAATTACAATATTGGCATCGATACTTCTGAAAAACCTTCAAATTTTCTTGTTCTTAAAATTTTCTCCAATTCAAAACTATTCATATTCATAAGCCAGCTTTCCAAAGAAAAGGCTTCAATCATTTGATCATGTTTAGGCTTTCTTTGCATAATCTTTTTTTAAAGCCTTTCATTATTCCTCATGCAGTTTAACAGTTTGGATATTGGATTTTTAAGCAAAATATAAAATTTTCTTAATACAGTATAATATAATCCAATATAAGCATGCATATATTCATTTTCATTGCTGGAAAATGTTGAACCTAGTTCATTGATGGGTTTTCAAATTTGTATCATTGGATATATTGTATATCCATGTTTTGGCCTTCAAGATTATTTATCCCAACTCAGCTGAAATATTGGATGCATATGATAGGCCCCATTCAAAAAAGACTGCCATATTGTTTCCAGACAATGGATTGTTAACTGAGCTCACCACTGAACATAACCCTAATCTCTACAGGTTTCTATTATGAAAAAGGATAAGAATAAACAATCCTTGGATGGTTACCTGGGTTTACATCATAAATCAAGGGGGTTTGGTAACGTTTGGCAATTATTGAGCAAATTGGTTGCTAACCAGGATGTTCATTATGCAAATTTTTTCTGCAAATAATCATACTCCCATTACCGATCTATTGAAGTCGAAGAGACGAATTGACTGTTGTGGTTATCGAAAATCAATAATAAAACGAAATTTCGACTGATATTCTACATAGTTTGACCATGTTATAAATGAATGATTGATTTGAGGTGATTTGATAGCTTGGCTCAAATTTTTTAGAAAAAAAAAGATTCTGCTTGAGCAGTGGGAAATTTGAGATTTTTCAATTGTGAGTCAATATTTTTTGACTAAAATTTGTATAAAAGGGGGTTTTCCAGATTTGGTACTGAACAATACTACAGCAGGGAGTCAAATTTGTTGTAATTTTCTGGGGTTCTGTCCAACAGGCGAGATTTTCTGCTGCCTTGTACACAAACTTGTCTGAATGCTCAAAAAAAAAAAGAACCCCTGGCACGGGAGCCATTACCCCTTGATACCCAGAGACGAAACCATATTGCAAATCCCGACGCATTCCTGCCTGAGGCACTGGCCATGTGTCAACACAGTTCTCTCCTCTCGCAAGAGTAAATTTTAAATTTGATCAGCCCTGAAGGGGAGGATTTCCCCGCTCTTTTTATTTTATGACTATATATATATATTTTATTTCTATCTCCATTGAGTGAAAGATTTTTGCATGCATCACCCATTGTGTGGGAATAGCATTGCCGTTATTCAAGCCAACGGTCCAGTGCTGGTGATCACGTCGTTGACTGCCTGTCGATTTCTCCTCGCTCACCTTCTCTTTCTAAAAATGAACGGAGTTGGGCCAGATGGAGAAGAGGAAGAAATCCGCTTGCCCCGGAGATTTTCCGCTCGGAAAGCCCAAAGAATGGGGCAGATGTTTGAATGCAGAGTCGGTGTCGCAGGGCATTGGGTTATACTCTGGGCAAGAAAGCCCCCCTCTCCCATCCCTGTATGGATTAAATTCAAATTTGTTACTTGCTTACTGACTGAAGAATTTTATACAGTCAAACTTCTCTGAGTCAAATTTAAAGGGACCAGTAAAATTATTTTATTCAAGGGATGAGGTTTCAGCTCGGGGAGGTTTTGACTTGGGCATGGTTTGAGTTGAGGAAACAAGCATTTTTGTTGTGGGAAACACAAAAGAATTGCAGGAAATTGTAAATGGTGATGTTCTGGGCCTTAAATGGTTTCTTGAATGAATTGACAGGATGATGCTGAACTTGCAGACAGCAGTTCATTTGCCTAATCAGGCATTCACTTACTTTCAAAACACATCAACTTACTTTCTTATTGCTTTTTTCTTTCCTGTGTCAAGAAAATAGTGGCCAAAAGGCCTCTAGAAGATTGCAGTTATGAAGGATTTAGTGGAGAAGTCTTCAAGCTATGGAGGTTTTTAATGCATTCTTTGTTCAAGATCTCATTCTTTCAAGACTACACTCCTGGCTTTCTCTGAATTCTGACCAAAACCTTTATTTTATTTTTAAAGAATTCATACATTCCCGAGTGAAGCTTGAGTTAATTTGGTGTAAGCGTCCAAAGAGCAGATTGAATGGCTATTTGAATGCTACTGCCAGTATTGCGGTGTATGCATTGAAATATTAATGAACTAATGCTGAAGGTTTTTCCTACTGAGCTCTAAAGTTTATTTTATTCTTACTATGAGAAATTTCGGTTATACAGTAGCAAAGTTTTTTTTCCAGGTCCCAAATGCCTTTGTCAAAGCAAGATTGTATTGTACTCATTGTTAGGTTTTCAGAAAATATTCTAAAAAAAAGTGCAACTCACTTGAAATTATTCAGTTTCAACAATACACCCTGGTTTTTCAATTTACAAAAATCTTTGCAGAAATTTCATCAAAACTTTCTACAAACATTTGAAATTGGTTCAATTTTACTAGTTGGGAAGAAAGAATTGGAAAAATAGCAAAGATAAATCAGAGAAACTCGCTTCAATCCCCAACGCCCCCCTCCACACAATGAAAACCAATCTTTCCCGTGACACACATCAGTTCTTGCTACACCGGCTCAGGAAGAGAAAAGGCGCGGGAAAATCCTCGCTCTGGCGGATTACTCGTACGTGAGATTTTCCGGAAAAGTCCTCTGGAAAAGCGTCTTTTGCAAAAATGCTGCGGACGCGGGAGGAATCCGCGAATCCCCTCCCCTTCTTCCACCTTTTTTTTTCTTCTCTGCAATCTTCTTTTTCTTCTTTCTCCACCTTTTGTCCGAAAGGGAAAACTATTCTTTTGATCGGAAGATCCCTTCTCATCTCTGCTTCGTTTCCTGGCTGGTGCCGGCGCCATCATCAACTTTTCCTTTGCCAATTGACGATACCTTTTGTCATTGACGCCACGGCATTGGCATCTTTCCATTATTGAGTATCCTGACTCACTTGGTGGAAAACGGATGATTCAGTACAGTATTTATCGTATCCGAATTGAAAATCCTCTCGGTGCCCGTGCGAAGATTTGCGAGGGATTTTCAATGAGAAAAATTCCATTATTGAGTATCCTGACTCACTTGGTGGAAAACGGATGATTCAGTACAGTATTTATCGTATCCGAATTGAAAATCCTCTCGGTGCCCGTGCGAAGATTTGCGAGGGATTTTCAATGAGAAAAATTTTTCGATAAGATTATGAAAAACTCAAAGCCTGCTTTATTCAAATTTTATTTTTTCTGAATAAAGTACACAGTAATTGCCTTGAAAATTCAGCATCATATTCAGGATATAAATGGGTACAAAGGGGAAAATCTTTCGGGTTCAAAGGGATTCCTGACACAAGAGATGTAATAACACAATAGAGTCGCTGAAAACTTGTCTAGAAATGGTTTTCGAAATTTTTTTTTAATGGAATGAATTTAAATGCATGATGTGTTCCTGGACTTGTGGCTGAAAACTAAACATAAACTGAGCTAAGATTCAAGCTTTTACTTGGCTAACAAAAGCTGGCGTTTCAATAATTGTATTCGGAATGCCTATATTTATTTGTATTTTCAAGTGGATATAACCCACTTATGTGAGCTTGAATTTACGAATTGAACTGCGTTTATATTTTTGTCCTTTTAATGAAATTTCAAACGAACAAGCTTGGAAAAATCAGATCTTGATTATTTTTCAGCTTTATTTTTTTTCAGCATAAATCCATGGATATCAAAAGATTGAGCACAAATAAATTTTAACAGAACCCAATGAATGAGAAAATAAATAGTTTGCTGATTTTAGCTACGTTGCGAGTTTAATTAGGATTAGTTTGGGATAAGTTATGTAATTAGCTTTTTCAGATTTGTTTTCTTGATGCCTGTTGCGACGGATTCTGAAAATACGAATAATTGTTTGATATTTAGGATAAATTATTTTTGGTCGCCAAATTAATTTCCGGGAATCTCGAAAACAAAATTCCGAACGCAACATTTATTATTTAACAAAAATTCCTATACACCGTAATGGTCATCAGTGATGTATTTTCAGTTTTTAAAATCCAGAATTCTGCAAACTTTCTGATTGATAATGTTTTGTTGAAATCACCTTTTATGAGTTTTTCAGATGATACCTTCGAGAGGTTGCAATTTTCTATATTCCAGATCTTGATAAATTGCCTATTATGAAGCAAACATTTATTAAATTTTTAAATTCCTAAAATGATCACTGGAATTTATGATACTGTCATCATATATTATTTGAGTGTACCCTGACAAGCACAGAATACTGACTTAGTGTACATTCCTTGTGACTCGCTTATCCCGTTACCTCTCATTAGTTATACAGCATGTATTGCGGTCACGCGCATCCGGTTTACTTTTCCTCGCGCTGGTTCATGACCGGTCATTCCTCTCTGCATCATTGAATTGATATAACGTGGTTTTTTAGATTAATTTTTTAATCTACTAAATTTTTTTTTTAATCCTGGAACAGTCGGAATTGTTCCACTAAACTATTTCTTTTGATTCTTCCGCGGCGCTGAATTTTGATTATCTCCAACTACCTGCATGTTAATCCAAAATGCATATTTCCTTCATGAAAATTTCTAATTGAAATGTTTGAATGAAAAACACAGGTGTAATTGTGGTCTCGTGAGTCTGTATTTGTTTCATTGTCTGTGTAAGAGTGAACTATCGACACTGCTTTGAGAGGACAATAAGCTACATATTAGTGACTTGGTGCAGACGAGCAACAAACCATCATCTTCTTCTTCTGTGTGTTCGTGTGCTGTGTTTGAAAGAACACTCGAAAGAGAGAAGAAACCACGACCCAACAAAACGAAAAAAGACAAAAAAAAAAAAAAGCAGCAGCAGCAACAAGTACAGTAATAATAACATGCTCATTATGCCCACGATCGCGGCTTACGGTTCTCTGCCGTTTGGCGGCGTCGGTGGCGGCGGCATTCGGCCGCCCATGTGCGACACCGGCGCCGGCGTCGGACCCGGCTTCTACCCTGGCCCCGTTCCCGGGCCCGCGCCAGACAAGTGGGAGCCCGGGCCGAGTCAAGACCCCTCAGTTGTGACCAGTTGCAGCAGCAACCATAACCCGGGTGGCTTTGTCTTTGTGCTGAGCAGCAACAGCAGCAACAGTAACAGCAGCGCCGCCAACAACAACAACAACGCGGCGTTTCTCGACGCTGTGGGTGTCGGCAAGGACGTCGTCGTAGGAGGTTGTGGTGGCGGCGGTGGTGGCGTCGTTGCGTCGCCGGCGACGACTTGTGCTCTGCAGGAGGAGGAGCTGGTGTACGCCGCCGAGAAGCCGAGGGACGCGGACGCCGTCAAGCTCTTCGTGGGCCAGATTCCGCGCCATTTGCAGGAGCACGACTTGGTACCCATGTTTCAGGAGTTCGGACCCATCCACGAGTTCGCCATTCTCAAGGACAAGCTCACTGGAATGCACAAAGGTCAGCTGGTTGTCACCGTTTATTCTTCTCGATTAGTTTCATTCACCATCTTTTAAAAAAAAAAACCCTTGTGCGGCAAAGTCGGGATATTTTGGCAAAATTTGGTTTTTGAGATACCGTAAATGACAAAATAAGTCGGGGGAAATAGAAGAATGCTGTATGCTTTTACAGTATTTAAAAAAGAGACCGGTGAATAAATCGCGGTAAAATTTTGAAATCACGCTTTGAAATTTGTATGCTGCATTGAAAAAATAATTTAAAACACACATATTCAAGTTCTTGAGATTAAAATATATTCATCTGCCAGAAAATACGTTGTTTCAAAAATTGTCCTAGACGGAATGACATACAGTATAAATAACTTTAAAAATTCCGAATGCATATATTTGGCTTCTCATTTCTAAATGAAAACTATCTCGCGTGACATAAAAGTTGATGTGGCTTTTTTTGAGGGCATTATTTCGTTTATTTTTCTCTGCTCATCGCCGAGTTAAATTGCCAAATTGATAAAAATCTAGATGGTTTTTTGAAGCCACTGTTGGTTGACGGAAATCCCCACTTTATTGAAGTCGGTACTAAAGACTGGAACAACAAAATGTGATTTACTTTTCCTGCCGTCCAAAAGAGGTCAACATTTAAAGTACTCAACGTTTCCGAAGCACGATAAGAACAGCTGTAAAAATGTGTGAAAGTACCCGGGTTTGTTAACCGAAAGTTAATTACTTCCGAATAGAGCAGCTGTTCATTTTAGAATTTAAAAATATGCTCAGGGAAATCATCACTTCTCAGTAATCCTTTTTTTAATGGAAAAGGATTCGCAATTTTGTTCAGTTTAACTCCGTGTTATGTGTTGAAATTCGCAGTTACGTGGATTTGGAAGTTTTGAAACTGAGCTTTCTGTATTTTTTTTTCTCGCCGGTTTTTGAACATTTTCCATTTTTTTGCCAAGGCATTTAGTTAAAAGCTTTGAAACCGATATCAAGAAGTGGATTCATCCAAATAACGAAAAAAATTAAAATTTTCCGCAGTGTTTACAATTTTTGGAAAGATTTTCAATATTTTTTGGTTTCGCTTCTATTTTCTGAAAATGTTTTTTAGGGATTATTATACGTTCCTCGTTTGGCGGAACTTGAACTGGTTTTTCGTCTGGATTAGGCACACAAAATATTCATCGAAATAGTATAGATATTTTACAATTTATTTGTATTGAATTTCGAAGGTTTCAGATAAACTGTCGGCTCAGGAGGATCCCTTCGAAGGCTCTTGCCGAAAGATGCAAGGATCCCCAATGTTCCCCCTTAGTCTAAACTCCTATGGAGAACTTAGGGGGTTTCCCAAAAATCCTTCCTCGCACACAGAGAATCAAAATTGCAAACTGTAAAACAGTTTTGAGTAATTGATTATCCATCTTGAAATTTCCAGTTTTTTTTGTGGCAAATTGAGAGAAGAAAGCGACCCTAAATGTTTTTTAATCGCCATCGGGAGGAGCTATTTAAAATAATAACCTCACTTCGCTTTTTGGGCTAGAATCCTTAAAATTAAGAGGAAACCTTTTCTGTAAGTTTACTGTAATTTTTTTAAAGGTATTTTGAGGATTTTAAATATTCTCAGCATCAAAATGTGTTCCTCGTTTGGGCGTGTTTTATCCGGAAAATCTATAATTTAATATTTGCGCGATAAAATTTTGTTTTAATCACGTGGAAAAAAAATAAAAATTTGCTTACCTTCCTTTTAAATGCAGCAAATCTTTCTAATTTTTCCCTTCCAACAAGTGGTGAGAGAAAATTCAAACGTCACGAAATGAACGCAAATGTGCCAAAATTTTTCTATTTTTCTGTGGGTTCAAGAGACTTTGTTTTGAGGACACCTACAAGTTTTTATTAGGCTTGAAGAAGTCATCTGAGGGGAATATTATTTAATGAACCGCATTTTACAGACTTTAGAGAAATCCTTTGCACGACACATTCCCCAGATTTCGGACTACTTCGTGCGAAAAGGGGGAGGAATTCATCCTCAAGATCTGCACTGGGGAAGGGTTTATTGTGTGGTGCAAAGGCGGGGATTTAAAGTCGATCGAAATGCATATACACACGCAGGCAGACGAGGGGTCATCCATAAGTTTTGGGACTAAATGGAATAGAACGATAAGCCCATACCCCCGATTTTCAAAATAAGAAAAAACAAGATTTTCTTTGTCCCATTACCAACTCATCATCATTGATTACGGAGCTTGAGAAAAAAAAATTTTCTACACGTGCAAAAACGCATTTTGCAATATTCACAGGCATCATAAATTGCGTGATGCTCAAATTTTTTTGGCATTCAATTTCCCGTACTGCTTAAATTTATTAGCAATTTTTCCTGATGACTCTCAATTTTTTTGCGGCGCTTGATTTTCCTGACCTCGGTTTTTCCTGGTCAATAATTGGATATGCTGAAGCCATTGAATGAGGGAAAATTGATAAACAGTTTGGAAATTTCTAATTTCAGGAATTTATCTCACCTTGGAACGCAAAAGAATTGCAAATACGATAGTTATTTTCGAGTCAACCAGAAAATACGGCACACTTAAAATAACCGAATTTTGATTTGGATGAAGAATTCGAAAAAAAGTGAGATGATTCCTTAAGTTATCAATATTTTACAATTAAATTTTCAGAGCTCAAGAAATTGATCTCAAACTTTTTCCATTGATTCCTGAATCCAAAATAGTTTCCGTCTCTTAATTGAAAGCTTAAAAAATAAATGCATCCAAGTCAGACATTTGCTGAGAAAAAATTGCTTAGAAAATTATTTTCGAAAATTCTCGCAAAATTGGCAAATCGTCTACGGACGTCATGTGTTTTTTTTTTTGAGTCTCAGAACTATGGATCGTTCCTTTTCTCACATACACATACGAACAGGATGTGGTAGGAGAACGAGTCGTCGATGAGCCGAATAACTTATCCCTTGCTCTGCTATACATATATATACATATGTATATATATATACTAGGTGAGAAACCCAGCTTTTGTTTCCAGGCTCGTTTTCTCCTGAGTTTAATCTCGAATCGCTTCTGTGTTGTTTCCTCTTTGCATTGAACTCTTTTGTGGTGGGGAGGATGGGGTTTTTTTTTCCTTAGAGGTTCTATTTCTTGAAGAAAAAGGTGCTTTTTTTCCACACGAAACGATGAATATTCAGACGAGACAAAATGAGAAATAAATTTCGTTGCTCGTGAATTCGTTAAACTCATAATTTGGTGGTCGTGGAAAAATAAAAAGGAATTGAATCAGCACCGAATGAGATAAAAGTGGCAGTTTTGATTTATCACGAAGAATCGAGAAAACATGAACCTCAAATTTGTGAAGAATTTTATCATCACTGGTTCAATTATTTTTCCGTTTTTTTTATTTACATGTTTGCAGAAGATTTCAACAGTCTGAATTGAATATTTTGTTTTTTTCAAAATTGAAAGAGCCGGGAACGATTTAGGATTCCGGAATCATATAATGGAGATCAGAATTGAATGTATTGAGCCCTGAGAATTAAATTATAAAATATCGCTAACTAAGAATCACGCCCTGATCTCGGCTTTTTTCCATGTCATTCATCCAACTGAAAAATTGGTTGTTTGCAAATTTAGATAAGAAAATTACCCCAAGTGTTTCATTTTTTTTCTATCGACTCTAGTAAATATTTTGAGCCCTGAGAATTTAAAATATTGATATATGAAGAATCACGCGCTGATAATTTTTTTTATTCCTGTTTCATCATCCACATCGAGATTTAGTCGTTGAAAAATTCAAATAATGAGGACGTTTTTCTAAATGTTTTGATGTTTTCCCATTTCCATTTTCTGAAAATAATTATATTCGCAAGAATGTCTCCATAATTTGTTCGCCCTCTTGCAACTTGTTTCGCGTTCCAAGACGGAAGAAAGACGACGTCACATAATTCGTTCCTGAAATTAAAAATTAGCAAATCTTTCATTTCGCTTCCTTTTATTATTTCCTTTGTTAAATTAAATATCTCTCCAGTCTCCACCTCCTCTTTTCGCACATGGCAAAAAGTTGCAGTCTCCAACATCCGGAAAAAAGGGGTAAACTCTTGGTTTTTTCTCCTCCACATGGTTTCAGTTAAATATGAGGGGGGTAAAACGAGGCATGAGAGACAGATTGTGCCAAACTGTTTCTGCGGTGTCAGCTGACGTGCAGAGAAAGAAGGGACAGATTAATCTCCATACTACTGCAACAGCAGCTCTTTGATGTCGACGCTATTTCCATGTTAACGAAGGCTGACTCATGCTGCAGCAATAACCAAGATGAAGGGCATCGCTTCTAAACAGGGTTCCAGGCAAAAAAACTGAATATTTTTTTTTACAAATTTTGTTTGCGAATTTAAAATATTTAAATACATATTTTCGGGGAAAAAGGGGTTGAATTTAGGCCGAATTCGGTCAAACGAGGTCAGGTCATGTTGCGTAGTTCCGGAATTATGCGCGGAATATCGCGTTGAACCCGGGAAAGTCTCTTGTTGAGAAACCCGAAGTTTCCTCATGAATAAAGACCGGAAATTATAGCAGGCAAACAAGATAATTTCGAACTTCCGATGCGGATTTTGACTGATGGCGAAATCAAGATGTATCAGCAGAAATCGGTTGCTATTTGGGAATTGAGAAATTTCCTTAAATTATGCACATTTAAAAATCAAAATCGTGAATATACCAAATTTTCATAATTCTTGAAATTACTGGCATCCAAAATAAGACCCTCGAAATAAAAAATCGAAAATGTCAGGACCATTAAATTTTGAATAAATTGCTTATTTTTTTATTATTCTGTATAAGGTTTGATAATTAATCTTGGAACATCAAAACTTTCGACTGAAAAAACAATATCGAAACGGAGAAGGGATTTTAACATTTTTCCTTTTCTTTTGAACGAGTCTTAACATTTTCAATTTAAAGTGCAACTTTTTGGAAAACGTTATTTAATGTTCAAAACCCACTTCGTCGCACTCGCTGATGATCAGGCATCTGAAAGAAATAGTTTTTTTTGCAGACAATCCAAACTTTTTGGCAAACTCAAGAACACCTGTTGCCTGAAGCACGTGTCGCACTTTTGCCTCATCAGAATAAAACACTTGGTTTCTTTTCGTTTCCCCCCACCGCATTTCGTAGAATGCAAATGCTTGTGACAAAATATAAAAAGAAAAGGAGAATAAAATTACAGGGAATGAAGACAGAACTTTTCTTCATTATTCGGACTCGGATGCATGCGTTGTGTTGCATTTCATGTGGCTGTGGGAAGAGGATGAAGCA
Source organism: Notodromas monacha (assembly GCA_905338405.1). Taxonomy (NCBI): domain Eukaryota; kingdom Metazoa; phylum Arthropoda; class Ostracoda; order Podocopida; family Cyprididae; genus Notodromas; species Notodromas monacha. The sequence continues at coordinate 11,547 of CAJPEX010001488.1, read as the reverse complement.
AGTTTATATTGGGATTTGCATAAGCGTGTAAGGGGTGGATGTGCTTCAGTGCGGGTACATGAAAAGTTGGTTGATTCAGTGTCCGGATGGAAACAAAACTTTTTCTCACTCCTTCTAGTTTTCCCTGTATATATATAGGCACACAATATACAGAATATACATCCGAGAACAAGAAGAACAAGCACCTTCTCCTTTCGAGATCTTCTTATTTATTTTTTCTGCCGCAATTGAATCCGGGGTTTTACTACTTTGAAAGGCGGGAGTCGGAGCTGTTTGAGTATGTGACCGACCGCCTAAAATGCGAGTGACCAAAAAAAGGGGCATAACCGTGGTTTAGGTGGTGAGAAAACCGAGGAAAATTCAATTTTTATGATCCCTTATTGTTGAACTGTATTAATTTGACTGGAACCCAGGTTTATTCATGATGAGAGTTATACAAATAAGTTAGACATAGCAGTGCCTTTAGTTGCATTAAAATTCTACAGATGATTCGTTATTGAAATTTCCTCTGATGGTTAATTGTCAGATTTTCAGTGCTAAATTTCCTTTATGGATTGATTTTCGTAAAATATTCTGTTTGTCAGTTTGGTTTTGGGGTTGTTTTAGGCTAGGACTGATCTATTAAGTTTTATATGATTTTGGGTGGTTTAAATAAAAATGTGGTAGGTTAGGTTTTGTAGGTTAAAATTTTGTAGTTGGGTAGGTTTTTTAGGTTAAAATTTTGTAGTTGGGATTTTAGGTCAGCCTGAAAGACTTTTTTTTTAGGCTAGGCAAATATTTTTTTATTTGATCAGTGTATGGTTGATGAGAATTAAATCTGTATTTTGAGAAAGCAAAATTTTCAGTTGGAAAAGTGGGGGTTAGCTTTAAAGGGCCTGTCTCATACTGAAATGGTTCTATGCAATCATGATGGTCACAGCATCTTCGGTCACGTAACAGAGCAGTTCCTAGAAATCATTGAGGGTTTTTTTAAAAATTTCAACAGGCCAAAAAAATAAGATCAACGAAACCGAAGTCCCGCTGGTTTCTTGAGGCGCTGCCAGAAAAGATCCCAAGAGTACGTTTAATTTATTCGTTGGCAACCCTTCCCCCTTGCATTTTTTTCTTTGATCAGAAACGTTGTCAGTCACGTCTGATCTTTTTTTCTTCTTCTTTCAAGTACATTTCTTAAGGTCTTTTGAGTTAATAATGAACCCAGACCAGGAAGAAATTATTTAGTGGACCGAAAATAAAAATGATGGCCGCGTATTTACATCCAGTGGCCTGGAAAACTTCGACCACGAACCCAGAAAACTGGAACCCAAGTCTTCCTAAGTGGTTTCACTTGGAAAAGGGGAAACGATTTTTTGAAATTTATTTACGTTTCACCTCTGTAAATCGTGCGGAAAGTTCCAGGGGATCTTTTTGTGGTCTTTGGCAGCTCAAAGAAGAAAATGGAAGCCATTTATTCCTCGACAGTAAAAATTCCTTTGGAAATTCTGTAGGGCAATAAAAAAAATTGTTACGATTTCATGGGACATGTAAACTTTTCATGACTTTTTACAAGTTCGGTATGAAGTTTCTCTAAAAAAAAAAAATTCGGTTTCGGGTCCGATTCCAGCAGGATTTTTTTTTGAATCTGTCAATTTTTTGTTGTTCCAACGGTATCAGAATAAATTTTTTTATTTTAAGAAATTCATTTTTGTGTTAAGTCTATTAAATGAATTTACGATTTCAGACTGCTCAAATGACGTGAATAATTACTTTTAGTGGTCAATATGTAATTCTTTTAGCGCATCTTGGTTCAAGTTTGATGGCGTTTGTTTTTGAAATCATAAAATCTCAAGCTAGTGAATTCAGTCTTAATGTTAAAATTACTATTTTCGTTTTGAAATCTGCACAATTTCTGCAGGTTTGAATTTTAGGAAGAGAAATGATTATGTAAACAGGAAGGACTGGAACGATCTTTCAGCTGCCTTTTTTTGATAACGAATATTTTCCCGCAAGAGCATCCATTTAATTTGTAACCCTCTTTCTGAGCGGAATGATTTCATGAAATTTGAATGCATTTTTTAGCTAAAAAAATAAGTATCAAGGAAATTTTGTCAACTGTATAAGTTTCTTGCCGAAAAAATTGAAAGACGACGAATGAAAGATTTCTGATACGGAGGACAGTTTTGCTTTCGAGGAATGGACGAAAAGTTGGAGACGAGGAATGGGAAGAAAAATAATAATTCCCGACTCTCTTCCATCCCGAAAATATTTCGGTACTTCTTTCCTATCCCTCTGGGATGACGTAGTTTTCTTGATGCTCATTTTTAATATGCTCGTGGGTCGCAAATATTTGAGAATTGCAGATCCCCGGAAACCCTGCACACGTGGCGACGATTTGCTTTCAGGGCAGGACGACGGCGCATGTTTGCCTCCCTTTCCACTACTTTTTCCTCCTCGCAAAGAGCTTTTCAAAAGTTCCAGAAATTTTATATCTCATGAATATTGTCTATATAATATGGAATTCAACTTCCCTCATAGAAAGTTGACAATACTGCGGCAAAATTAAATGTATCGATATAATTACAAATCGTGTGGACCCATGAGTCGACGAATAAATCATATGACTGCTGACTGAAACACAAACACTGTACAATAAATTGAAAAAAAAACATTTTGCAAAGAAAATATTGTACTCCTCGATTTTGCTTGTTTATTTTTTCCTCCAGCTCCAGCAATTGGAAAGGATTAGAAAAAAGCTCACAAATATGAGCCTCAAAATTTAAAAAATCCAATAGCAGCAATGATCAAGAATCACATGGCCAAAAAATAGCAGCATCCGAAATATTTAAAATTTAATTTTCAATTCAGAATAAATTATCATTCAGAATGCTTGCTTCATTTTTTATGTGAAGTGTGTAATTTTTTCTCAAATCGGCGAAAAATGTGCATAACTAATTTACGTTATTCCAAAAATACTTCTTTTCTTCGACAAAAAGAATTCATGCTGAACTCTGGAAACATTTTTGGATACGAAATTATATAAAAACCCTATATGAAATTGAACCTAGACTTGAAGGAAGCTTCTCATCTTCAGTTTCTAGGTTTTTTTTGTCAATTCAAACCCAATTTCATTCAGTGGCTAATTGTAATGTGGTCTACTGTATGAATAACTTTTACATACATGCTCATCAACACAAAGACAAGAAAATTTAAATCATTAAAAAATTGGCACTAACAGGATTTTAAAACCATTTTAAATATTTTTATTGTTTATAGATTAGCCTGGAAATTCATGAAGCGTTTTGCCAAATTTAACGCTATTCTCAAAGTGATGATGATGCAATTTTTTTTACCTGTAAAAGCAAAAGGAGGAATATAAATCATAAAATTTCAAATTTTAACTTTTGAAAAACTTTTTGAATTCATTCAACGAAACCCCCAACAAGTTGATCATATGCAGGCTGACGAAACTTGTGAATAAACCCTTTCTTATACGTTGGGATTTCACCCCAAACTTCGTGTTTCGCCACGAAGATATTGAAGTATTTCTGGCAGGTCGTTTTAGGCAGTAAGTCGACGAAACTGTGGTTCACACACATATGCGAGTATATGTGGAGGGTTTATTGCGGAACGTATGGGCTTGCAAATTTTTCTGCCCTGCCATTATTTTTTGTTGTTGCTTGGAACAAGAACTAACGTTTCGGTGTTGTATCGCAGACCTGGATCTAAGATCTTGCCATAGAACAGAAAATAAAACCCTGATGGAAAAGGTGTTTTTTTCCGTGCCAATTTAGATAGAAATCTTACCAGTTTATTTTTTATTTTTTGCTTCTACGATTTAATGTAAGCGGAACGAGTTCCAATAATTCGATGGACCGTTTCTCGGAAGACCGATTTTTTTCCCTATGATAAGACCGATCCATTTTTTTAAAACCCATATTTTGCTTGTGGTTCGGTTTTCGTGACTGGAACCCAGGTTTTTTTTGTGGGCGAGGCGTTCATTCAAACCCCAGAAAAATTAATGACGGAAAAGGTAATTATCCGTCAGAGAACCCGGCGAATTGCCGCGATTAGCTGTCGGAACTTATTCGCGGTGCGGTTTGTGTTGATTTGGCACAAAGTAACTGACTCCACCCGGAAAATTTGCAGGGGTGGGATTAATGAGGCATAATTTCTGCAGTTGCACAAGGGACGGCTCAAAACATTTGTTAGCACATTACAACTAAAGAAAATTTTTGAAAAACCAAAGTTTCCTTCCTGAATCCTCGAAATCCCGAAGGAATTGACGAAAAGACGTATAAACTCATCAGCACCCGAGATCATACAAATTGGCACCATGGGCCAATTTAATTGAATATTATTGTTTAGAAATTAAATTCATCTTTTTCTCTGCAATAATGGAAACACAAGATTTACAGAACTTAATAATGAACCCTTGGCAAACCTCTAAAATGTGCAGATAATTTCCAAATATAGTCAAGAGACAGGCCAGAATTTTGCCAAAGAAGTCTGTTTTTTTCATGAAAAATTCTTGACATTTCACTTTTTGCGCTGAAATTGCTGATTGGGTAGATGACGAAATTAATATTCAGCAAAAATAACAATAAATGAAAAAGGTTCTGATCGTTGTCCTACAAGGGAAGCACACAGCTAACAAATTAATGAACCAAACTCGAATTCCGAAACATGGGATTCTTAAAATTTTGCAAAATTTATTCAAGAAAGAAGAGCGTCTGGAAAAAATACTGTCTGTTTTATTTTTCCGCGCGGAATTCTTCGCGAAATTTCCTTTTCCCGTTTGAAATTGCTGAAGGAACCAGGAATGATTGATTTAAAGTAATTTTTCATATCTATCGATAGTCCAGCAAGAATTGAAGCACAAGGCTTAGAAATTCATTAACCAACTCTGGTAATCCTGAAATAATTGGAATCACTGNATTCTTCGCGAAATTTCCTTTTCCCGTTTGAAATTTCGGAAGGAACCAGGAATGATTGATTTAAAGTAATTTTTCATATCTATCGATAGTCCAGCAAGAATTGAAGCACAAGGCTTAGAAATTCATTAACCAACTCTGGTAATCCTGAAATAATTGGAATCACTGGCAATTTAAGAATTGCTTCGAGGAAAAAGAGGAATTTTTCAAACACGGTCAACTATATTTTTCATGCGGATTTTCGTTGCATAATTATTATTTTTATTTTTTTTCGCTGAAGACATTTCGGCTGAAGTGGAACAATATATTTTCGGAATGGAATGAAAGCGGGAATGAATGAATGAGTGAATGAATGATTGAGTGATGTCAAAGAAGGCGTTTTATCCGTCGCGGGCAGAAAAGCACACGAAGCGCGTGAGTTTCTCCCCTGACAGGAAGGAAGTGAGGTTCTTCCGGTTCATGAATGCTTCAGACCCCGGCGTCGGTGCATCGACGACGGTGACGACGATTTCGCGTGACGTGTCCAACACTTGTCTCGACACACGCGTCGATAAGTTGCATTCCATTCCCTGCGAATAAGAGGAGGGGGAAGAACACTTTTTCCCGTTCTTCTCTGCATGGAAAACAAACTTGAAAAAAAAAACATCTGGAGAATCGTCTGCTGACTTTTGTATAAAAGTAAACAAAAGTAGTATCTTAAGGGTATGAATTTAATGCTGCAAGAAAAACATTTTGTTCAGAAGCTTTTACTTCAATGAGGTGGAAGCTTCACTTGAGTACAACAATTTTACACCAAATTCTACCTTCGAAATAAACTAATAATGCGTTTTTTGCGGAAGTATTTTTTCACCCTAGTATTTCACCCCATACGAACTTTGAGTTAAGTTTTCAATACTTGTAAGAACACGTGTAATAAGAACACAAAAATTGCAGATGAATTTTAAAATAAAAGCAAATCTAATTAAATTGGTGGGGGTTTCAAATGGCAGTCTCTTTTGTAGATTTTCCAGTTATTTTGAGATTGTTTCATGCTAATTTTCCACTAAAATTCATAATGCCCATTGACCAAATTTCTAAGGGCATTGAAGATGCAGTACTTCACATTGAAAGAAAATTGATTTTCTTGAGTACCAAATGTACTTCAATGAAGGCCCTGAGCATTAAAAAAAAGCATTGTTTTCTCCTGGTTTTTGTTGATAGCCTAAGTTGTCAATAACCTGTTGAATCAGAGGAAATGAAATACGTTTTCACTTTGGACACCTCTTTAGTTTCTAAAGCCTCCTATTTTGCATTGACTTTGTTGAGATGAACAGGGGAAAATAGGAGATTTCTTTCTTATGGCCAGGGTGTGTGAGTAACTCAGAATTCTCCTTCAAGATATTGAGTGTTCAAACTGTTTGTCCCTCAACAACCAAATAGAGCAAAGGTCCAGACCAACAGTGAGCAGAAGTGTGTTCAGACACTTCTTTATAGATTTGGGCATGTGCAGATTGTGCATGGATGGAAAATTAAACTGTGACAGCCAAAAGGTAAATGATTGATAGCCAGACACAGGTGTCGCGAAATTTATTAGAATCGGAGGATGAGTTTGGCTGGCGCCAAACTCANTTCATATCTATCGATAGTCCAGCAAGAATTGAAGCACAAGGCTTAGAAATTCATTAACCAACTCTGGTAATCCTGAAATAATTGGAATCACTGGCAATTTAAGAATTGCTTCGAGGAAAAAGAGGAATTTTTCAAACACGGTCAACTATATTTTTCATGCGGATTTTCGTTGCATAATTATTATTTTTATTTTTTTTCGCTGAAGACATTTCGGCTGAAGTGGAACAATATATTTTCGGAATGGAATGAAAGCGGGAATGAATGAATGAGTGAATGAATGATTGAGTGATGTCAAAGAAGGCGTTTTATCCGTCGCGGGCAGAAAAGCACACGAAGCGCGTGAGTTTCTCCCCTGACAGGAAGGAAGTGAGGTTCTTCCGGTTCATGAATGCTTCAGACCCCGGCGTCGGTGCATCGACGACGGTGACGACGATTTCGCGTGACGTGTCCAACACTTGTCTCGACACACGCGTCGATAAGTTGCATTCCATTCCCTGCGAATAAGAGGAGGGGGAAGAACACTTTTTCCCGTTCTTCTCTGCATGGAAAACAAACTTGAAAAAAAAAACATCTGGAGAATCGTCTGCTGACTTTTGTATAAAAGTAAACAAAAGTAGTATCTTAAGGGTATGAATTTAATGCTGCAAGAAAAACATTTTGTTCAGAAGCTTTTACTTCAATGAGGTGGAAGCTTCACTTGAGTACAACAATTTTACACCAATAAGATGGAAGCTTTATTTGATTATTACGCAAAAAACGCCTTCATAAAAAAGTGGGATCATAAAGTGGGGTATGCTTGAAACTCAATTCAAAAGTTATGAACATTCTTGTGCACATTATTCTTGTGTCAAATTGCAGATGAATTTTAAAATAAAAGCAAATTTAATTAAATTGGTGGGGGTTTCAAATAGCAGTCTCTTTTGTAGGTTTTCCAGTCATTTTGAGATTGTTTCATGCTAATTTTCTACTGCAATTCATAATGCCCATTGACCAAATTTCTAAGGGCATTGAAGATGCAGTACTTCACATTGAAAGAAAATTGATTTTCTTGAGTACCAAATGTACTTAAATGAAGGCCCTGAGCATTTAAAAAAGCAGTTTTTCTCCTGGTTTTTGTTGATAAGTTGTCAATAAGCTGTTGAATCAGAGGAAATGAAATACGTTTTCCCTTTGGACACCTCTTTAGCCTCTTATTCTGCATTGACTTTGTTGAGATGAACAGGGGAAAATAGGAGATTTCTTTCTTATGGCCAGGGTGCGTGAGTAACTCAGAATTCTCCTTCAAGATATTGAGTGTTCAAACTGTATGTCCCTCAACAACCAAATAGAGCAAAGGTCCAGACCAACAGTGAGCAGAAGTGTGTTCAGACACTCCTTTATAGATTTGGGCATGTGCAGATTGTGCATGGATGGAAAATTAAACTGTGACAGCCAAAAGGTAAATGATTGATAGCCAGACACAGGATCACACAGATTTTATTAACCCTTGGGTGGTGCTGCCAGGATTTATTTGCAAAATTTTCTGCAACAGTGAAAGAAAAAATGAAATACCTAGCATGATCAGAAGAGCCATAGTCCAGAAAAATCCCATTTTTTTACATTCCTGCAGAAAACTTGTTGCCAACAAAAATTGTGTACTGCTGGATAGTGGCATTTTTTCTGCATTTCTGCAATTGCAATAACATTGAGGGATTTTGAAAACAATGGCTTTCACTTTCCCAGATTTTTCCAAACTTTGACTACTCAACCAAAGCTGCATTTTGGTGACCATTGCTTGTAGTCATATTAACAACTACAATGTACAAACACTTTCTGTATAACCCTTTTAGGCTAATGCATTTCTGCTATGCTTGACTTACCTGGTGTGCTAGCAGTTATATTTCACAATCCTGTTGTCAAAGGAATACTTTCCCAACCACACTCATGCTTCCTTCCTTTTTAAGAAACAAAGTAAGACGTCCCCAATCCAAAGCAGTCTCTATGCACGTTTCTCAACCTCAGCCAACCAAGGCTATATATACAGGTGCAATTTTATGTTGAGTTAAGTTTACCGCACCTGACTCTGACCGGACACCTTGTTGATGTTGCTTTGCTTTGCAACAATTGTATTTGTATCTACTGTGTGAAGGACTAGTAGTAGAGCGTCCGCAGTGAAATCTTTTCAAATCTTTTCAGAACCACGGTATTTCAAATACTGTACTGCGTAGTTTAGTACCATACCGCTGGTATAATACCAGCGGTACACAACCCCTTCAGGTATTTTTTGGGGTGGTGTACTGCTGGTATTATACCAGTGGTACATAACCCCTTTAATATACTGCAGAGTTGTGTACCGCTGGTATAATACCAGTGGTACACAACCCCATGGTATTTTAGCAGCAGTACACAACCCTGGTATAATACTGCAGGGTTGTGTACCACACAGCGCATTTTCACTCTGATTGCCCACGGTATCATTACTGCAGCCAATCACAGCTTTGCAGAGCAAATCCTGGAGTCCGGATCCGTGCTGCGGTATTATAAAATACGGCACAGCATATTTTTACTGTGATTGGCCGCGGTATCATTACCGCAGGCAATCAGAGTGAAAATACGCTGTGTGGTACACAACCCTGCGGTATTATACCAGGGTTGTGTACTGGTGCTAAAATACCTCGGGGTTGTGTACCACTGGTATTATACCAGCGGTACACAACTCCGCGGTATTTTTCCTGACTGCTGCCAAAAAAAAAATTCCTGACTGCTGCCAGACTTGAATCGGGAACTGTTGCACCATGAACTATGCCTCAACTGGATAGGCTGCCGTGCACTTGACATTGGACCTAGATGACGTGGGGTCATATAAATTTTTTTTTCAACACCTAGGCCACAGACACATGTTACACAACCTCCATAAAGTTCCCCCAGACCCCTATAGGATCCTTTGTAACACTGTGTACATTAAAATAAAACCTACTTGATATACTCGCATGGTGTAACTTTTGCGTTTCCTTTGGAAGTTATAGAAAACAACTTGAACCTACAACTCAACATCTTAGCTATGACGATAAGGTACAACAGTGATTGATCAACACAGTTGCTTTATTTATTCCAATATTTTTTTGGACAACATGCTGTTCAAACCAAAATGCAGAAGCATTCAAAAATTTCCCAGTTGCTGCTTGAAGGTTAAGCAATGTGGTTCTATGCAGTTCTTCAAAAGTTTGGTTGTATCATGCACAAGAGAAATGTTATTCTACAGTCAACCCCTGCCCAACAGACCTCCTGCACAACAGTTATTTTATAGAACAGACTGCCTCTGGAGGCAGTTATTCCTCTTGCACAGCAAGACAAATTTGCATAACAGACTTCAGTCTGTATAGAAATTCATGCCACCTGTGGACAAGAGTCCCTTACATGCAACCTTGCTTCCCAACTGAATTTGCATAACAGACTTTTCAAATAGCAGGCTAAAGTGTTGCACAAATTAAGTTCATTGTGCAGGGGTCAACTGTACCTGTATTTTGGGGCTCACAACATATTTGATGTCCATTATTGAATACTGTTTTCTTAAAACTGTTCAGGAAAATATCCCAACTCTGCTGTAGAAGGATCAAATCTCCAACACTTGGAGAGAGAGAGAGAGTTCTTGAATAAAGAGAAAAAGAGAGAATTGGCCTGAAAAAGAAAGCTTTTTTTCTTCTTGCCTGGCGAGGAACTTCATTACGTTGGTCAATCAGTAAACTGTTCACTCCCTGTTATTCAACACCACCTCCGGTCTACCTCACGCCTTCATTAACGGCGGAGGTACCCCCATCTTCGGATACCCGCAGGTTTTCTCCTCCCCTCCCCCCCCCCTCTTTTCCTCTTGCACAAGCATCAATTATGCAACCCCTTGCGGAAACCCTCCCAGCAACCGTTTCATTACCGACTCTCCCTTTGGCCATAGTATATATGTATATACACAAACGGCAACACGGCGTTGCGCAAAAACAGACGGGAGTATACCCCACATCAGGACCTTTTATTTTGTTTATTCGTGGTCTTTTTTTCCCCCCAGTACCCTTGTGTTGTATTGAACCTCCTGTAACAATGGGGATCATAGGGATGCCTCGCATAATGGGGGTTTTTTGTTGTTGTTGCGAAATGGACTTTTTGGGCTGCCGACATTTTTTTGCATTAGGAATTGGCCCCAACTTCAGATAAATCCTCATGTGAAAAAGGATTTTTCTGTTGTTGGATTTTAAAGTTATTCTGGGAAATGTAGCAGCCAATAAAATTTTGTCAAGTGGTTACCTTTTTGACTTCAAAATTGGAATATTTAAAAAATTACGGGAACCGGAAATTCGACGACTAACGGAAATTCTCTGAAAAAAATGCATTACTGTAAGCCGAAGCAGATAGAGGGAAAAAATTTTCAAAATGTTGCCTGCTTCGAAAAATTTTTGGAAGTTCATGCAACAATTTGTTCTCCTGGATATTTTGTAAATCTAAAAAATTTTGAAATCTAAAAAATGTTTGTAACTATGGTGCTTATGATCAAATCTTTAAAAATGTTTTTCGTCAGTATTTGGGTATTAAATAATTGAGACAGTATTGATTGTTTGCTTCATAAAGTTTATTACCTGTATATATAGACCAAGAATGAAATGTTATCCGAATGAATTTCATTTAAACTTAAAATTTTGTGATAAAATTGTATGAATTATTTTTTAAAAGGCGATGAAATCATTTTTGAAACAAATTCAAGTTTCAAAACTATTGTAAAGATTTAAAATGACAATCTACCGAAATCTAAAACTGTTTGCTAAATTTTCCATCTTTCCACGAATTTTTGTAATCGCCTTCAAATTTTTGTGAACAATTCGACTTTGTGATATTGGCGCCTGAAAAAAAAGGTTGAATTCGAGGAAAACCGAACAAAGCCTGGGTGAGTTTCTTCTCGTGAAATTTTCGCAATAAATCAAGATAAAAATTCCCGAAAATTCGCCAGGGGTGTGTCAGACAAGGGGGGAAACAAATGTTGAATGATGCATGCGTAATTTCGCATAAA